>JAPQRQ010036615.1:0-11328 GCA_037367365.1 Apogon talboti | reverse complement strand
ATTATTAAAACTAAGGGATTAAATATACACTGCTGTTGTAAAGGAGGAAATACTCGCTGCTAGTGTAAATATTTATCTCAGGAAGGCTAGGCAGAGGTTAATCAAGGTTTCAACATCATCTGTCATTCGTCTTGCATGCGCTGGCTGTGCGGCATTCCAAATAACATTCCACTTATGACCTTTGCTCATGATTATGATTTGAATCTCACCTGCAGACATTTTCAGTGCTATCTTATCCTGGCATCCTGTCATGTATACGTCATGTAGCAGACACCAGTTCTTTAATTTGAGATGTAGATTGAATAGACACTCATCTGTGTCCTTTTTGTTTGTGCAGCTCCCACCATGAAGCTGAAGAGGCCGGTTGTTGCGAAGATGTACCAGAAGAAAATCAATGAAATGTATGCAGTAACTGAAAAAAAGTAGTTTGAAACCACCTTTACCCGTAAGATAAGACAGCTCTAAAGGAAGAGGGGTCATGAGAAGACTAGGGACGTCTTAATGATAATCGAACTGTGCCCAAAGTCATGTTGAGATATTGATGCTCTTGACCTTTCACCTGAATTGAAGTAAAACTGACACAAGGCTGTAGCATAAGCAGACATTCAGGGGAAAGTTGTGATTCTGTGTTTGTTTAAAGGACTAGAGGTTTGTGCTGCTATGTAATAACTTTCCAGAAGTTATATATTTTTGTCTCCATGTATATACAGTTTCACAGCAGCTGTGCATCCTTTTGTAAATAAATCATACAAAATATCAAAGCCAAATCCACGTTTATAATACACATTATCACTGTAGCACTGAAGTACCATATTGGGCAGTGTCATAAGTCGCATTTTCCCAACATCAAAATCTCTCGTCTCAGTCACAAGAGTACGTATGTCCTTCCTCAAAGCAGCAGTATCTCTTACAGATTTTTATCATACAGTAGGGTGCGAGATTTTAATCTATGTGCTATGAAGTATCTCTACATATGAGTAACCCCCATCACACCAGGTGCATGTGCAACAATATTGTAAATATGTGAATATTTACATTTATGTTCACAGCAGATTTTCTTTTTTCCTCTTTATATTTCATGTTTTCATTCTTGTATGTTTGATGTCTGTCTTTTTTGCACTTTGTTTTTTGTATTTTTCTGCTGTCAACAGTGAAATTTCCTCATGGTGGGATCAATAAAGTCTTATGTTATAAGTGTTTGTCCCTAAAAGACAGGAGGTTATGCTTCATGGGCATATCTGCGTAACTTACTTTCCTGACACTGCTGATTAATTTCATATAGATATCACAGACATTTATTAGATATTGATGTAAATAAATTTAAGGAGGAAATCCCAACAGTGCTTAATTTCATCCCACATCTGAACTTTCCGTACATTCTTCATCCAACTCAGTCAATTTTAGTCAAGTTTCTCGTACTATCTTGTTATTGAGCCGATTTTTTTCTCCTCCGTCTCTGTCATTTCCATTTTGGGCTCTCCCTGTACAAATAACATGCATGTAGCGCCATCTAGTGTTAAAACTTAGAAATTGCATTTTCTGTCCATCACCGACCAAGTTGAAATAATAGCAAAAATAAATGTAATTTTTGTTTAATAAAATAGGTTAAAGGCAATTTCAATGAAAATTAATCAATCAATTAAAAAAAATTATTTATATAGCGCCAAATCATAACGAAAGTTATCTCATGATTTGCATTTAGAGCACTTCAAGACCAGACATCAGACAGAATCCTCCAGGAGTAAACACTTGGCGACAGTGGAAAAACTTCCTTTTTACAGACAGAAACCTGGAGCAGACCCCGGCTGTGGAGGATGGTCGTCTGCCTTGACCAGATGGGGTTAAAGAGAGAGAGAGAGAGAGAGAGAGAGAATTTGTTGGGGTGGAATGAGAATGTCATGACCACGGGTGCTGCCACAGATTTACAGACCCACGAAAAAATATCTCGTTGTGCCCACTTCAATGCAGAAAACCATTTAAACCATACAAATTTATATTTGCATAACACTTTGGAGGCATGGATCAATATTTGGCTTATAATAGATTTTACGATTTCATACTAGACTTATGAGTATAACACTGAGCCCATTTACATGCACACTAATGCTCCGATCATTAATGGATTTTTGGAGTTATCACATTATTAATGATCATGTAAACGGGAAAATCTGATGTTTCTTGATTCAGTTTTCCACAAGATGTTGCATTGCATATCATACTTTCAATAAAAATTATCTCATTCCTTACAGCAGCATATTTATTTTATTTATTGGTTTATTTAACAGGGGCATTGTACATTGATTTACTTTGCTGTAAATGCACCAGAGTTAGCCTAATGGTTATTTTTCTTCTGCAGTCCCTGGACAGACTTGTTGACTTGTCACCCTAAAAGGTAGCACAGTGTTATAAACACAACTTTTAAAACAAAAATTGAAATACAAGTTTTGCAGTAAAAAATCATCATTCTGTAATATTTGAAAAACTGGATTTCCATAATGAATCAGTTCAACCCCTCAAACCCCCTGGATGTGTTTCAAAGGGCCTTCCTTATCTTGCTGAAACATCCGGCTTTGACCTCAACAGAACAGGGCATGTGCAGAAGGGAGCTGCTTGAGGGAACTGTTTGAAGAATAACAGTGATTCTTAATTCAATATATCACAAATGCATGGGCTGTCCAAAAACTTTTTTCCACCATTGCATTAGCAGGATCTTAACCAGTCTTTAAACTCTGGACTTAAGGCATATTTATGAATAAAATTGTGTTTCTCAAAGTCATTAATGAGTCTGCTTGCTGTGTATCAAGATCAGAGTCAGTGAATCCAAAATATCATATACCAGAGGTCATGTTGATGTTTTTTTTAGCTCACTGGCGTCTAGTTCACCTAGTGTACACACTGCAGTTATGTGACAACACACAACACAAGTTTCACTGCCTAAACACAGTCTGATTAGCCATTTCTTTATCATAGGAATAGATAATAGTCGATTGTGAAAGAATATGCTGTCAAATTCACATATGTTCATTTTTTATTCAACTAAATAATGAATAATTACATTTTGATCCAATAAAATAACTTCAGAGCTTGTAACAGTATATAAAATCTAATAACACAATAGGGTAAATGCACTTGTAGAGCAATGCAAAATAGAAAAATAGTAAAAATAAATAATAAATGCAAAAATAATCACTTCACCACAAAATTTCAAGTGTAAATATATTGATCTTGTCAGAAATACAGAATAGTTGTCATGTATTAATCAAGTATTTTTATTATTTTGTTTCACAATGACAGTAAACTGTTGGTTGGGTTGTGGACCAAACAAAGATATTTAAGGACATCTTTATAACGCAGGGCAATTTAAAGAATTTGTCATATTATATTCCTATAGTAATCAAATTATGTTTAACCAGCACGTTCACCCGTATGACTTCATCACATTCACATCACTTGATGACCTGACTAAGCTTACTGCTGTAACACAGATTTGATCTCCAGGATGTCTCTCTGTTACATTTGACTTTCCTCTAATTAAAACTGTTGTAACTGCTGCTGTGGTTGTCATGACAGCATAGCAACATGATGACATCACAAAACTTGGTCATGTGACATTTCCACATTGTTGTGGTTGTCATGACAACATAGCAACATGACATAAGCTCTATATGGAGGAAACATGGGTGTCTGTGTTAAATTCACCATTTCTCAAACAAACTGCTGTGAGGCCACAACTGAACATCCTATCTCAGAAATTCTTGCCGGTAAGGCTTGTGGTGAGTCTTCTGAACGTATTTGATGTAAAAAATGTGGGGGAAAAAAAACTGAACAAGTAAACAAGTAGTGAGTGATTGTGGGAATGTGGAGTTAGTCAAACATATTAGTGACAGAAATGTAGCATTGGAGTGAATGAGAGAAAAATCAGCACTCTGTGCGCTCAGAGGCCTGTAGATGGAAAACGAAATGTTTTAAGATTAAAATGTGAATAGTTTTTGAAAGTAAAGAGTTTTTCCAACATTTTGATGTATAAATTGTTGCTAAAATCCCAGAAATGTGAGAGTGATGAAGACTTGTTTCTAGACTTTCTAACATAAAATCCAACTCTCCACCACTCTTAAGTTAGGATGGGGACAATTTCAGCCACCCAGCTGTCAGCATTCTGTTCCCCCCATATATGTGTATGAGCACTGTAAGCCCACTGTAATTTTGAAAACAACTAACTCAGAAAGTATTGGTTGTATCAATAAACCAGTGTGATCTTTGACCGAAATATATCAGTTCTTCAAATGGCAAAGGCTAGCTCTCCAGTTTTTAAGTTTTAAAGTGGACACACACACACACACACAGACACACAGACACTCTGAGATCTTCCAGTATTATGATATAGACTAGCGCGTTGACCCGTGGGGAACTGAGGGTTTTAGATCGGGTTTTTAGATTTCTTGGTAAATTCCACTGGCATCTTCAGTTGAATAACTTCTCAGCTGGCATGTCTGGTTCTGCACATGAAATCTGACCCAATGGCAACATGGCCCTTTTGTTTATCTGTTGTTATATAACCCATTTCAGTGATGAGGTAAATTGCATGGGCATTTTCAGTTGAATAACTTCTCAGCTGGCATGTCTGGTTCTGCACATGAAATTTGACACCAGGGCAACGCGGCCTTATTGTTTATGCGTTGCTAGGTAACCCACTTCAATGATGATTCTATAGCCACTTTTACACAGAGAGCCTGGGGAAAAAAGGTAAATACCCTGAGCATAGTGGTGTTAGCTCTCAAAACAACAACAGAGTCTTTCACCGTTCCACAGAAGTTAGTATGGATACAGTCCACCGCCCAAAGTGACAACAGCTCGTGGATCTCGGCGTCTCCCCAGTTCGACATCTTTCAGGTCATGTTGATATGTTTGTTTACTGTACACGGCCCATGCTC
Organism: Apogon talboti; assembly: GCA_037367365.1. Taxonomy (NCBI): domain Eukaryota; kingdom Metazoa; phylum Chordata; class Actinopteri; order Kurtiformes; family Apogonidae; genus Apogon; species Apogon talboti. The sequence goes on along the minus strand of JAPQRQ010036615.1, from coordinate 6,397 downwards.
ATTTTTAAACCCCTCCAGCGCGAGGGTTGCACATGCAATACGTCATCAAAACGTCACACCTTGGTTGCAGAACGAGAGGATTCAATGTGATTATAAGGCTATTGTATTTGAAAATTACTAATACCTCCCAAAATATTGGTCCTATCAACTTGCCGTTTTCGCCAGTCTGATCCTTGACCCCAAATACATAAGTATTCCAAACGGCAAAGGCCAGCTCTGTCCGGTTTTTAAGTTAGAAAGCGAACAAACACACATGCACGTACACAGAGGCCACTTGGCTTTGAATACATAGATTATTATTATTATTATGATATAGATAGCTCCAACAATTAATCGATTAATGGACCAAACTTCAGAATAATCAACAGTGAAAGCATTTATTACTTTGAGTTGTAAAGTGAACTCATGTAGATAGATGTTTTTCTATTTAAAAAGGACTTTTTTTGTAACTGTAGGGTTGTTTGTTTTTGTTTTTGTTTTTTTAATCTGCAGCAGTGTTGGAGAAATATAATGTTAGACTCTTCCCATTCTAAGGCTGTATGTCTCACCATAAACTGTACGTTAGACCATTTCCACTTAAGGCTATACATTGGACTACAAGCTGTTCGTTAGCTCATAATTGGGACAGGCCGCATGCACAGAACAGGTCATGATGACACCTTCCCTGAACATTAACAACCACGCTGCCATCTTGTATTGGAGTTATCTATGAGAAATCTAAACATCACCTTTCCGCCATATGGAGGGTGCTCCTCCCATGACAGTAAAAGTGAAGCGTGAACTTTGTCACTACTAACGTACATCACATTGTTTAGCAACATAAGACTGATTGTGTAACCAGTTGGGTTTTTCCTATAAGAACCTAGACTCTCGAATGTCTGTCAGTCAACTGCTGTGGCATCTTGCTGTATGTACTTGACTCCTTGCCTACAAGTAAAAGCCTACTGGTTCCAGAATCCAACCACTCTGCCTCGTCACTCAGAACTTCTCTAACAAGCAAGTTTAAACATTTTCTACATTTAGTGTCAGATCAGCAGCTCTGACCACACACACAGATGTTGGCACTAGTCATTCACACACTCCACCAACATGCAGGGGTCGAGTGGGGACAGGTGTGGTGTGACTGGATGGGCCGGGTGGTATGATTCAATGACCTTGGTGCCCGTGATTAATGTTACTGCGTGTCATCTGAGAAGCGTGCTGAACTTTCCCCTATATTTACTAAAAAAACACTGTCCGCCGCCTCAACCACAGCTACAATATCAGACAGACTGGACCTTTTGCTTTTATGTAATCATGGAAAAAAGACGAAATGACAGCTGTAACACAGATAATGTGCAGAAATAAAGACAGTTGGACGTATTTGTTACATTACTTATCACATTTTTTAGAACCATCTTTATTTTGATGAAAAAAGGATCTTAGTAATGAAATGGTTATAGGACAGTTATAGATTGCTAAAAAATTCTCACCACAAAGTGATAATTCATAAGTACTTTTATTGATGTAATTATCTCAAAGATGTTACACAACATATGTTTTTTGTGGGTCAAAGTCTCATGTATCCTCATAAACCGCACTGCACTTATCAGGCTTTTATCATGGTTTTACCCAACAGGTTTCTTCATGCATATCTGATTAATGTCGGAGCTTCTAAGACATTTTTCGATAATAAACATCCTCTTGACTTTCTGAAGCCTCGTCGCACTGATTTAAAAGGTCACTGGAGTATCTGTAGCTGTTTGTGTTCTGTGTTGTTTTTAATCATCACAGATTGCCAGGTGAACCGCAGGTTTCCGCCAGCCGCAGACTGTTTTCTTGTGTCATGTTGCAGGTCTTGTTCACCTTGGAGACTCGTAACCTTTGGTGTACACTTTGAGTGGATTTTTAACCGATCGACGTGACCTCAGCGGCAGACACACGGAGGATTGCGCAAGTGTCTGTACGAGGCGTGAGTGCTGGGCACATTTCTTTGATACGAGTCCCCTATAGGCTGACGCTTTTTCCAGGGGGCAACAGTCGGAACACCTGAGCTGGGCAAAGGTTGACACTGGTTTGTCCTACTACACCTGAACGCTCCATCTAGTTGATGCCATTCAGCTGCGTCTCCTGAGGAGGTAGGCTGTCATATACACACTATTTTTGTAGTGTTAAGTGACCTCTACAGCTTAGTTTAGTTTTGAGCTGCTGACTTGTGTTAGGATGAATTGCCACGGGGATGGAATATTCTGTGTACTTTCTTCAACATCAAATTTGTCATAGACTTCTCTTTTAATTGCAAGACATCATAAATGGATTTCACAGTTAAAGTTATGATCAAAATGCACCATTATGCTCTCACTGTTAGAGCCTTTAACACAACCACCCTCTGGGAATGTATGATAACACATGACTGAAGGACACATTTTACCCTCCGTTTTATGTGTGCATGCTTTGTGTTTTATTGTTTGGTCAACAGAGACAGAGTCATTCTTAAAACACTCCTTCAGATCTGCTCGCTCTAGTTGTGGGCTAAACAAACGGCAGTAAAGGTGAGCTCCCTACTCTTGGATATTATATTTGTGTTCTGTCATAAACTAATCTGGCTTTTCGGTGTTTTTTTTAAACATTTTAGTGCTTCTGTCTTTTTTAAATTTTTGCTGGAATTTGATTTAAACACTTCATCTTTCCTAAAAAAAAAAAAAAAAAAAAAAATTCAAATTGAGGTAGTGTACAAATGCAAGTCATTAAAAAATATGACGTACTTTTTATTCAGGAAAGGGTATTTTCAGCTGTCTTATTTTGCACAATATTGGGTAAAGACTTTGCCTTTACCACGTCAGATTTCCACATTACACAGTTTTGTAAGAGAAATGAACTTTGTTCTGATAAATCTTGACCAAAGTTATCTTAAAAACCAGAGGTCACAGTAGGAATTTGCTAGGTTGACAGATCTTAATCCAATACTATCCTCAAACTGAAAGGGCATCAAGACTTTATTAATGTGTTACAGTATTTTGTTGGTCAGTGTGTTCATTTATTGTTATATTATCTCATGTTATCTAAATTATTAACAATTACCAATGTGCCTGTAAGTTTTCTTTCCGTTGTTGCAAAATACAAACACTAGATGGCATTGTTTCACTGCCTGAAACAAAGTTACACAAGATGTCAAGCCGTGCTCCCCTCTTGTCTTGTCGACAGTGTCCTATTTAACATCCAAGAAGATAACTTAGTTGAGGCACATTGAAACAGTAAATGAAAGATGCAACCTTTTCTGTCTGTCATTGTGTCAAAGGTGCCTTCATGTAATAGACTAAATAGTGCCTGCAGATGTCCCAATGTTTTTTGCACAATATTACCAGTTGCAACATTTCGACCACTACTGAACTGAGTGTGGCCGTCGTTGGCTCTGACCTGGTGCAATGAGTCACTATAAATGACCAGAACACTGCTGTTTTCTTATTGTTAGTAGATGATGTGGAGAGGTGTTAGTGGACCACATACATAGCGTTTAAATAAAAACTCATTTTCACTTCATTCTGACAGATTGAAGATTGACGACAAGGATTTAGTGATGAGTAATGGGGTTGCAGTCATAGATGCTGTATCTGACAGGTATGTAAAACAATGCATAACTCAAAGTGGAGATAATTTGTTTACCTTTTCGAGGTTTGGAATTTGACTATACATCTCAATATAACATACAAATTATCAGAAGCTCATTGAAATCATCCAAGTTTTGCACCTTTACTTTGTGTATTTGGGGGATAAATTCCAGGGGTTTTGCGGTCTTTCCCCAGTGCTTAATTTCCTGCATTCTAGTGAGGGGGTTTTGTTCCAGTTCATTCCCACCATCTGATTATTCTGGAGATGTCTTTGTATTAAGGGAAATAAAATTCAGCACATAGATACATTCAAGTGTCTGAGTAATACTTTACCTTCTGTCAAATTCAAAAGTCTTATGTGTCTTGCATGTTTTGCTCAGAGGAGATGTTTTGGTCTCTCATGTATACCTTTTATGTGATTTCCACAGCATTCCTATCCAGAAAATGCAGATTCATGGAGGAGGAGTTGAATCACATTTGCAGAAATCTGCCCAGCCTCCTCGATCTACTGATGAGGTCAAGCCAGGTAAATAAAACACAGACTTGTGAGGAACTCTGGAAAATTGCCAGCAATGTGACATTTTGTTTGAGCAAAAAGGGTGTGTTTATGGGTTTAGGAGACAAGGGTTTGTGGGATTAAAAGCAACCTCATCAGAAAAAATCCACTGTAAGAATTATAAATTTGACTTTTTATTACTCTCATTGTTCTTACAATGACACTGAACTTTTATTTTCAGTCTTGGATTGAGAAGGACATTTTTTAAGTTTTGTTTATTCATCATCTTAATCTAAACATATAACTATTCTGTATCAGTGCATTATAACCTCCCTGCAAACCTGTTCGGTAGGTAGGCAGGGACATGCCAGAACTTCCTGTTTTGTATCAGGTGACAGCCTATCTCTTGCCCATTCTCTGCACAACCCGCAAATCATGTTGCTCTGCGATCACTGTCACACACGCCCTCAGAGGTAGTCTAGAGATGCCCCAAGCCCTCTCGTACACCTGACTCTTCCTCTCCGAGGCGAGCTTGCTTGCTGTGTCTCTTGTCACGGCGGGTTAGTTTAGTATTTAATCTGACTTGCCACTAATGGCGAATGCCTGCTGTCCCTGTTGTCCACAACCAGATGAGCCTAAGCCGGTTCCCTTGTTGGCGAGTGGAGTGACCACTTTAGCCCCAGCTGACCAGTTATGGACCACAAGCTGCGACAAGGCCGTCCGGCTGAGGATGGAGGGCTCTGGTCCAGGGTCTGAGACTCCCATCACCGTCCATCAGATGTTTCTGGAGACTGTGGAGAACTTCGGGGATCACCCAGCCTTGGTCTCCAAAAAGAACGGCCAATGGGAAATCCTGACATGGAGGCAATACTACGAGCAGTGCAGAGCAGCAGCTAAAAGTTTCCTCAAGGTTTGTCTTTGCTGCACATGCTTTTGTATTGGTTACAGTCAAGATTATCACTTGTATAGTAGTGACTGTTTTATGCAGTATCCCTTCTCTGTATGTGTGAAATCCATGCAGCAGGAAAAACATTTTTAATTCAATGCATAAACCTATGTGACCATCCACATGATTTGTAGGTTGCATGCAATTGCTCCCATCTGTAGTTGCTTTGTAAACATTCCAGCCAAGTATAACCCCTGTCTGTCTGTAATCTCCCGGGTAGAAGAATGGGCTTCTGAAAGCTAACACTTGGGTGTGTGAAATTCACAGCTTGTGTTACATCTCCTGTTTCACAGCTAAGTCTGTTAGTCCCATGAATTGGAATAGCTTTTGAAACATGATGTAGGTCAAAAGTAAACAGAGGCACTGTACCACTTTGACATTAAAGGAACATGTGCTTACGGTAAAACTCTTTTTTTAGCTGGGGCTGGAACGTTACCATGGTGTGGGGATTCTGGGATTCAACGCTCCTGAGTGGTTCATCTCAGACATTGGCTGCATCTTAGCCGGGTAAGATCACACTCAGGGATGTTTAAGTGCATCAGATAGGACTGTATTGAGCTGTTTTGTACTTGTGAAGCGTCAGCCAACATTGTTTCACCTGACACTGGTCATATATCTCTGTCTGTCTTTGCTTATTTCTGCGTCTGTCGCCATTGCTGCTATAATGTGCAACGTCACTTTGCTTTTCGTAGAAAACCAGACGCCTAATACTCATCACAGACAAAGCAATCCCTTTAAGACAAGACAACACGCCTTTTCATGGATTGCAAATCATTCATTGGATACGTATTTAGAAGTGGATATGGAATTAAAATAACCTGAATTTTCAAAAGCATGCATACCCCTAAGAAAACATTAAGTCAGAAAAGTTGGTTTTATTTGAGTCTCCTATTAGTTGAGTATTTTTTGTCATTCATTAACAAGTGTTGAGACAGATCAGGTCAGTGTGTGAAGTCGTCTTTTTCTTATGTCAGAAAAAAACAAAAAAACACAAGTGTCTGTAGTGATCTGTAGCATGTACAAGCAGAACATGAAAAATACAAGTGACTGCTAAAAATAATCTAAAAGCTCAAATAAATGGAAAAAAAATTACATGCATAAATAATCCAGTAGGTAAACACTAAATAAAAAAATTAAAAAAATGAAGAATAAAATGATCAAGTTTGTTGGCCTCAGTTACATTGCCCTCATTTGGCAATTACTATGAGTGACAATAGTCATGCCATAGTCCTGACAATCAAGTCACATTTACTGTTAATTCTGCAATAAAGTACTAGAGACATTTTATTTCTGTTTTGTTCACAGGGGTCTTGCAACCGGCATCTACGCCACCAACTCACCTGAGGCTTGTCAGTATGTGGCTCACAA
>JAPQRQ010036614.1:0-11331 GCA_037367365.1 Apogon talboti | reverse complement strand
TATAGACCTGATGTCTCCTATCTAAATAGCATCTCTCTTCCCTCCTGTCCTGTGACTTTTACACCTTTCACAGTTACTCTTACTCAAGCAATCTATTTTACATATAACATGAGAATACCGCAGAATTTTATTCCAACACGGCTTAGCTCCCTCTTCACCACAATGGACTGTTTTAGCGTCTGCATCACTGCAGACGCTGCTCCGATCCGCTTATCGATTTCCCGCTCCATCCTACCCTCAGTCATGAACAAGATCCCGAGATACTTAAACTCCTCCACCTGGGGCAGGGCCTCCCCCCCGACCCAGAGTGAGCAGTCTACCCTTTTCCGGCTGAGGACCATGGCCTCAGACTTGGAGGTGCTGATCTTCATCCCAGCAACCTCACACTTGGCTGCAAACCGTGCCAGTGAGAGCTGGAGGTCGCTGCTTGATGAAGCTAAGAGGACCACATCATCGAGATCCTCCTGCCACCGAACTCAACCCCAAGAAATTTACTAAAAAAGAATTATCCCAATGTGGTGGGTAGACATTAGCTGGAACAGGGGTCACCAACACAGTGCCCGTGGGCACCAGGTCGCCCACAGGGACCACATGAGTGGCCCGCAGGCCTGTTCTAAAAATAAAACTAGTCCAGGTGTCTCCAACACATTTCTCAGGAGCTACTGGTGGCTCAGAGGCCCTTTCCAGTATCTCGCCAAGAGTCAATAATATACTGTAATAACACAAAGTTGATTCATCACTTGCTAGAACAGATCTAAATTTCCACCCAATCAAAATTATAAGTGTCCTGCCCCCCCTCCCGAGATGAAACTGTCAACTAGCTGTCAATCAATCTTTTGTGCTGATTTGCTGTCTGTCATTGGATAGGGGCGGGGCCCGGTGGGAGTAGGATGGGTAAAGTGCCAGGCAGGTAGCGGGTTAACCCCGCAACAATGTCGGCGAGTCCAGTCATGACAGTAAGAGGCAAAAAACGTATTATTTTCATGAACAATGACACATGGACTTCTGTTTGGCAAATGTGTAAGACGAGTGTGTGTGTCTGATCTGTGCCATAAGCCTGGCATCGGTGAAAGATACAACGTGGAGTGGAATTTCACCAAAGTTCACAGTAACTTTTCCTATGATTTTCTGGTGGGAATCAGCCTCTGTAAAAAGAAGGTAAAAGAGCTGAAAACTAAACTCCAAAAACAACAGTACAGGTTCATTAAATCCATTAAGCACCAGGCGCTTAAACAGAGGCATCATTAAAGTGGTTCACATCCCCAACAAACACAAACAGCCCTTCACTGATGGAGGTAGAATTAAAGAGGCTGTGACCGCAGTGCTGGAATCAGTATTCCAACCGGGACTATAAACAGAAGATGGAGAGTCTGTCCATTACTGCTTATGTCCAGCTTGGTGTATGTGTGTGTGTGCTATCTGCGCATGTGCTCTGACAGCTGGACTCGGACCTGAACAGGTACCTCTGGGTTTCACTCCAGTGTGATGACTCTGTAGAAGTGATATGTGATGTTGGATTTATGTGCACAAAGTTGCTCTGTTTTTAATTGATATGTTTTGACAGCATATGTATATTTAGAAAAGGTCAAATCCTTCAGAAATACAGCATGTACATGCTGGTGAAGTTTTATTGAGTGAGTGACAACATTCCTTTTCACAATTTTGAAGTATTGAAAATGTACATATATATTATTTGTTTTTTATGTAATTAACTAATTATATAAAAATATGCAGAATTGTTCTATTTCATAATTTTTGAAATACTATTAAAATATTTAGGAATACAGCATGCAAATACTTGTATTTGTTTTTTTTCTACTTTTGATTTTCTTAATAAAAATTAGTTTCATATTAGCACTTTTTAAGTATTGTAAGTGTTAAAACAAAGAAATATAGATAAATAAAATAATAAAGAATACAATGTTAGAAACATATACAAAATATGTGTATATGACCCCTTTTATAGATTAATTTCATTAATCATTAATAATAATAATCTATCAACTGTACATACTTCGCTATTTCAGAAGTGCGTATCAAATTGGTAGCCCTTTGTATTATTCAGTACCCTTGAAGTAGCCCCCAGTTTCAAAAAGGTTAGTGATCCCTAAGTTAGAACAACCAGTGTTATACAACCTCCCCATTATAATTATGTAATGGCCTGAGGAGTCTGTTTCAACCTTTGACACAACAAATGGGATATTCTTATGGATGGATGGCCATGCCTCTAGATCTGGAATGGAAGTTGGAGTGGTAGGATTGCCCAATCCATCCTCCCTTGAGTTGAAAGTGGTCAAATGTTCGAAGATGCATCTCCTGAAGAAAAGCAATTCCCACTTTTAGTTTACTTGAATGTGATTTATTCTTGATAGATACAGTGTAAATGGGACTCTGTATATAATCATTGCACCAGGTGAAACGTGATTACTGATGTGTAGGAATAGGAGTAAAAAGAGGAATATGTCTGAAAACAAAAAGTATGCCAACTTTATAGGAAACAGTGCATATAGTAATAATGAATAATAGTCAAGCAGAGTAAACATAATCCACAAAAAACATGAAAAAAACAAAATACAGATGAAAAAAAATAGAATTTGCATTTAATAATGTAACATATAATGATGATGTAACATGCTACAACAGTTGGGACACAGATGTAGTAACATGTCCAGAACAGTGTAAGAAGAAGGAGAATCAACCAAATATCAATAAAACACAATGATCAATGAGAATGCACATTTTAACTCAGTAACTCTTTTTTCTTGAATCTTGAGTTGTTATAAATAAAATAAATGAAACCGTCCCACCTATTCATTGCATCTGTCTTCTGGCAAGTGTTATTTCAAAAGATGTAAGGCAAGATAAGACACATTTAAACATTTTCCATGCACACAACATTAAATTGTTCATGATCCAAACACAGATCTGTCACATAACTGGACTAACCTTGAGGTTCTTATTGGATTTTCTTAACTCTTGTCCATGCACTGTCTTGTCGCACAGTGGTTGTACATCAGGACACCACATATGGAACGTTATAGACAAAGGGTAAAGACAGTAACAGTATGTATCTATGTTTTGAATTATATGTGTATTCAGTATATATAAATTTATGGTCTTTACGTAGCAGTATAGGACTGCTTCATTGGTTTAAAAATGTGTTTTTGTTGCTTTGCGTTGCAAAGTGCCTAAAAATAAAATAAATATCTATTATCATTATTATTATATAAGACCTTCAAATACAGACTGTTGACTGAAATGTAAGGACATATATGCAAAATGATAATCAAAATATGATTATTTTCTGGGTTTATAAGTTATAATTTCATGACTGATGTTTTCTTTCCCTTGAAGTGACACTGCAGTGAGGTCAGTCCTAATAAGCTGAGTATTGGTATTTTTTTGTTGGCAAAAATATATATGTTTTAATATAATGTAAGCTTTATTACAAAAACACAAGGGCATGGTGGTGCAGTGGCTAGTACTGTCACCTCACAGCAAGAAGGTCCTGGGTTTGATTCTAACACCAAGACCTATCTGTGTGGAGTTTGCATATCCTCCCCTTGTTTGTGTGGGTTCTCTGCAGGTACAAAATTTAAAAATTCCTTCCACCATGTAAAAACATGCACTAATTGGTGAATTGGTTAAACTAAAAAAAATTGCACATACTGTAAGTGTGAATGTGTGAGTGATTGGTTATTCGTCTCATTATATATCAGCCCTGTGATGGACTGGCGACAAGTCCAGGATGTACACCACCTTCGCTCACAGGTAGCTGGGATGGGTTGCAAGGGTGCTGGAAAAGAAGGGTGAAGGGTGCCCTTGCAACCCTCTTGAGGATGAAGCGGTTCAGAAGATGATTGAGTGACAGAAGCACAATGTATTGACTCAAGCATAAAATGAGATTCCTTATGTTATAATTGTGAGATCCATCCATCCATCCATCATAAAGCTGAGCTTGCAAAAACATCAACACTGTGATCATATAGACATTTATTAGATTATAAACCAATGACTCTGTGTGTTAGTGGTTTATGATCTAATAGCAGTGAACTTTACTTTAAGGCACTTAAAACCACTGACGTAAACAGTTATGATAAATTAGAAGCACTTAGAAGCACATAGGCTGTTTGAGAATGTTAATAAAAGGTTTGTGTATTTGACATAAATGTTGATAATAGGTCTACAAACACATTTATTGAGTTTAATTACCTATTATGTCATTACTAATATTTTAAGGATTAATACATATATCATTAATCAATTATTAACTGTTTTTCAAACCAATGATGATGCCTTGTTAATGGTAGAGCGAGAGAGAGAGAGAGAGAGAGAGAGAGTGGTAAAACAATCTATAGTGTAAATGAGGAAAGAGTGATGTTAATGAAAATTAAGTATTAAAACAGAAATAAGTTGACATATGAATTTTCACAGCAATTATGTTCTAATACACAAATTAATCAAAGCACACCTTTATACTGCCCTATAAACCTATTTAACATCCTTTAACTTGACCCATTTTCCAAACTTAGAATTGGACCAAAATGGGTCACAGGGCGGTGTTTATTAGTTTTATCAACAATCGGGAGAATAAAATACACAACACACACTTTTATACATGTAAACTTATTTCCCTAATTAAAGTAGAGGAAGAGTGTTTTCTGGAAGAGTCAATGAAAGTTGACTTCAACTAAATGAAAAGTAGAGGAGATCTCAGCTGTACAGCAACAAGAATAAAACAACACACAAGACACAAGACATAAAATGCAAGAGAAGTAACAAGTTGTAAAAGATTTAAAAGACAAAACAAGATTAAAAAAAATGATGAAACTATCATACAGATGAAATAAGACAAAAAATTACAAAATAAGATGAAAATATGCATAGACAAGATGATGCAACAAGACAAAACAAGATGAAAATGACATAAAATATGCAACAGGATACAAAAAGACAAAACAAGACAAAGTAAGATAAACAATTATGTAAAGTCACAACAGGACAGACGAAAAGGACATGAAGATAAACAAGAAACAAGATTAAATGACAAAAATGGCACAAAAGACACAGAATGACAAAAATATGTCATATGTCAATATGTCAATCACTGCTGCACAATTCCACAATAGAGCAACGGACTGGTGGGAAACCATGGTACCAGACTTCACAGAGGCTCAGTGGATAAAGAATTTTCGAGTATCCAAGACCTCTTTCCAATATCTCTGCCGTCGTCTTAGTCCATAAGAATGACACAAACTTCCGCCTTTGTGTTCCTTTGTCTAAGAGGGTCACAATAGTTCTGTGGAAACTGGCCACCAATTCAGAGTACAGGAGCATTTCACATTTGTTTGGAGTTGGCATTACGACGGTGTGCCACTGTGTGCATGACTTTTGTTCTGCGGTCGAGAGAGTGCTTTTGGCCAAAGTTATACAGTTGCCCAACAGTGACAAATTAAAGGACATGGTGGCGGCTTTTGAGAGAAGATGGGGCCTGCCACAGTGTGTGGGTGCTGTAGATGGATCCCACATCCCCATTCTATGCCCAGAGGAGTATCACACCGAGTACTTCAATCGTAAAGGCTGGCACTCCATCATTCTGCAGGCTGTGGTGGATGTAACGGGACTCTTTTGGAATGTTTTTGTTGGAGCTGCAGGAAGCCTACATGATGCCAGAGTGCTCCGCTTGTCTGGATTGTGGGATCTTGTCGACAGGGGTTTGCTGCAGCCTCTTGACACAAAGAAGATTTGTGGACATGAGGTGGGATATTACCTCCTCGGTGATGCAGCCTATCCCTTAAAAAGCTGGCGTACAACAGTAAGACAAGCAAAGCCAGAATAACCGTCGAACACGCATTTGGAAGACTGAAGGGCAGGTGGAGATGCTTTTTAAAATGCAATGACTGCAGTCTTGACAAGATTAAGTCTATGGCCTTAACATGTTGTGTGTTGCATGACCTGTGTGAAATGAATGGGGATGATTTCATGGAAGAGTGGTGTGTCACTGTTTTGCAGCAACCTGAGAGTGCTCTGTCTGCTACTGTGGAGGCAGAGGGGCTGCATGCACGCACAGCTCTTATGGAGTATTTGAATACAGCGTGTTGTGTACAGTTGTGATTTTGAAAATTTGATGTAAATACATGCTTGCATGTTTTTAACCATGACCCCTCTTTGAAAATAAAAATGACTTCTTAAAAGTAATTTACTCATTTCTGTCTCAAACTTTGAATAATAATAATAAAAAAAAAACATCAGCAAAGCACTCCAAGTATAGGATTCAATAGGACTGCTTGATACTTAGCTACCTGATTAATCGTTACCTCCATGTCCTCAGCACATTTTCTATTTCCAAATAACATATACTTTATTTTACTGACGTGTAACAATTATTTTTTTCAAACAAAATTACACAGTACTAGCACTGGGTGGTTTGGGTTTAACGATGTGCCGGTTCTATCCCTTAATCCATCTGTAAAACATTTTAAGTAAAGTTGAATCTATTCCAAATTACATATCATTCATTTTTATTTAAATGGTAGATGTATTTTCAACTTCAGTCATTAAACTAAATCACGTCAAACTTGAATGGTCCTTTTTTTATTTCTATTTTATGGAATCAAGGTTTAACCCACATACAGATCATACATATAAAATACAGATTTACTCAAATGCCTGCATTTAATTCTACTTGCATATTCCTTAAAATGTACTTATACTTTCACCTGACCCCAATTGTCGGCAGTCTCGGAAAGTGCGAATGTCCCTATGCACGTACATCAGGGTTCGAATTATATTTTTTTCCTCTAAGGGGGTCTCTATCTCCAAGAAAAACTTGCACAAGTTTCCTAAATATAATTATACCGACAATGTGCACTCTCCCAGAGTGACAACCACAGACGCACAGGTATCAGTGGAATCATACATTTATAAAACAAATCATTTAGAGCATTTAGGGTCTACGATTTTTCAGATAGGGTTAATAGTGAAAGAAAAACTGCATTAACCTTCCATGGACAGGAACATCTACAGCTATCGAAGGGCACAGACAGTGAACACTCGCATTCGTCCTAATGTGCCACTCTCCTTTTAAACAAAAGCAATGAGTGCCAAACACCACAAAAAGATGGTAGTCTATAGACCTGGAGCTACGATATGTGGACAGGAGTTAAAAATGGTCTGAGTTAAAATGGTCCAGTGTGTTCATTTAAGCGCCGCACGCATTAAGGACTGTCATGTTCTGCCTTCGTCCCAGAGCGTTTGCGCTTTTACACACGGCACAACTTTGGCACACGCACAAGGATGGAAAATGTCATAAATACATGGTCTCCATTCAGTAAACTCTTTCTGCTGAGGTCTCAGACATCCCTTTGCTTCTGAAAGAGATTCTACCCCCCCCCCCCCAAATCACACCTTGCTTATACTGTACTTCCATTGTGATGCTTCGTGAATGGACAGACACATATTAGGTCAGAATCTTTTTATTAAAAATGAAAACAAAACAGTGCAAAAACAAATACACAAGAAATATACAGCAGATAGTACTTTGGGCTTCTGTCCAAGACTCTGGACAAGCCTGTCCAGGACAACCAGAAAACCAGTCTGAAATTGGAGCTCTTGCTGTCTCGCGTTTTGCGAGCCTTTCCTGAGAAGGTTGAGCTCCTGTCTGCAGAGCTCCATTTCTTCCATTTGACTGTCCACAATCCTCTGGAAGAAGCGGTCCTGCTTTTCCCAACTGGACCTCAGGAGTTCTTGGTTGCTGGTTTCTATGTCCTGAAGCGCTTCCAAAAACCCATAGTCCCACTCCCTCTTCCGCTTTCCTACATGAAAAGTAGTAAAAATGTAAAATTGAATAACAGAACACATAATGAAATACTCCTACCAGTATGATGTGAGCTGTGAAATATCTTACCTGGGCGGTTATAAAGCGCTGGAGACAAAGGACGCGGGCTGGAGGAGACTGAGGGGACAAAGGAGCTCACGCTCACAGAATCAGAAAATGACGGCGACTCAGTCCGGTACATCTCAGCTGCAAAACACAATACATAAAGAATAAATCAGTGTTCAGCTCACGGCGACACCACCAATACAAATTCAATTCTCTGTCCGTGACTTGGGTTTAGCATCAGACTGTTGACCAGTTAGTGTTAGCATTAGGTTAACTCGACTTTTGGCTAACTAAACAACTGCTGTGCCGCTGACTACTGTTACAGCGTGTAGCAAACTAAATAGTAAATATTTGTATGATTTACCTTCGATGCACAGGTCTGGTGTTTCCTGCTGCATGGATTGCAGCAACAAAGTTGCGGAGTCTAGTGTTGCTGCAGTGCCTGAATAGGCTACCCTGTGGCCCAGTATGGCGTCGAGCTGGTCAGACCATTTGTTGATCCTCCGGTCGGATCCACTACGGCCATTGTGGTCCTTCAGTCTTGTGTAATCCTGTTTCAGCTTTTTGAGCTTTTCCCGAATTTGTTTCGGGGTATGTTTCACATTTAGCTCTGCAAGCTTGTGAGCTATTTTTATGCGATCATTTTGTGTCGCTGATTCAAAGTCTCTCTGAATCGCCTCCTCAGAAAATATGCCCAAAAGAGTCTGGACCTCGTCATCCGTCCACTTCTCATAAATTCTCTTTTGTTCCATATTTCAGAATACTACTATCGATATTGAAAGACTAACGCGGAAATACAACAAACAAAAGAAAGTTTGTTGCCTAACAGTGGCTTTATGGCGGCGGAACGCTGCAAGTGTAGTCCACCAATCAGCATCCCCCAGCATACAGCCCCACCCCCCCAAAGAATTCCAGGTAATCTGAAAAGTACCACCTCCCTACCAGGATCTTTTTCTGGGAAAGTTTGGGAAATTTTTTTACCCAGGTAATTTAGATGGAAACGCAGCAGGGTTTTTCAAAGTTCCTGGTAATGCTCAACGTTCCTGGAAAAGCTCCTGCAGTGGAAAAGGGCCTAAAGAGGTCAATGCCACTCAAGGCTTGAATTTCAAGCGCTCTTTCCAGATCATTATTGGCAGATATGACTGAATTAACAGTGATGAACAGTGCATTTGTGTGATTGTGGTTAATAAATGAGCATACCAGAGGTGGCATCCTCTCCGCACGCATGGTCACGCTCTGATTCAGTCAGATGTTAGTGTGTTTGTTTGTTTGTTTGCGTTTGTGTGAGACTGGACCATGGGACCAGGGCACTGATTGTCCAGTCAGAAAAAGAGGTGGCGATGAGGCAGACAGAAGACAACATCTCCCATGGAACAGAGCAGGGGTGAATAGAAGGGGCTGCCGGGATACGGTCCGGTATGCAGAGGTGTGGTTAATGTTTTAGTGTGATAAATAATACAGTATCAAGAGCAGACGTCATGGTGCAGGTTCAAGACAAGGCTGCCTTCTAGTGGACTGATGATGTAACTTCAACACTACTGCACTAGTGACACAACCACACCTGACAGAGTATACTCTGGATTTCGGATTTTGTTGCCTGATTTTTAGGCCCAAGCCATTAAGTTTTATTTTAAAAATGTAATGCTTAATTTAAAAATCATTATATGATTGGCAACACTAACTTTGAGTTATTTCATTACATCTTGGCAACTGTCACACAAGTTTTATGCACATCTCTTCAAGCAAAATCTCTTCCAAAAGCCTGATTGAGTATATACTCCTTATGAGCTAACGATAGCTACCTAGGTTACTTCATATTTGTCATATGTTTAAGAATGACACAACTGATCATTTTTATAAGAAACGAGCCTTACATAAGCCTAGTGTCTGCTCTCTTATAATGATGAGAACAACAGATAAATAATTTTTATGGAGTTTATGCACAGCTCCACTACTTCCTAAAGTGAAACCAGCTCCTTTATTTCCTGTCTTTTATTATTGGACACACTGATTAATCCAGGTGTGCCTGCTACTTCTTGTTCCAACTACTGTGGTCAGGTACACCTGGATTAATCAGTGTGTCCAATAGTGAAAGACAGGAAATAAAGGAGCTGGTGTAACTTCAAGAAGTAGCGGAGCTCTGCATAAAGCCCATTATGCTTGCAATTTTGTCCACATTAAAAGGATTAGACGCGGTTCTCACAATTTACCTGAGTCTCGTGCAAAACTCTTGTGTGGGTAACGCTACTATCCCGTTATGAACTGCGAGTCCCAAGATGCATTGCGACTCAACCATCCAATCACCGACGTTGAAAGCCGTTCCTCAGAGCTCTCCAGAACAAGCGTACATGTTGATGCTCTTAGGCTTTAGTTTGGTTGTCAAAAACGTTCGAACAGCTCGCATTCCTATTTTGTATAATTATACAAAAAATTGTATAACAGCGCTTTCCAGGTTGTGCGTAATGATGTCCCTCGTCTCGCTAAGAATTGTGGGTAGTGTAGTGCCTCCAGAGATCCAACACTGACCAAAAAACCTATGTTTGCCAGAATCAAAGGGGACAACACGAATATTGATGATCCAAATATCAACTCATTAATGTGGTGGTCTCTCTGTGGTGAACAATGCTGCTTTTGTTGTCATTTTAAAAAGTCCGAATTAACACTGAAATGAATGGACGGGAGGAACGCCGCTCTGAGCGTCACATATCCACGATTGGATTTGTATTGTTTCTTGTTTGGTTTTTTTTTTTGGGGGGGGGGGGGGTTAATTAAGCGCCCCTTCATAATATTGAACATCATATTATGGAGAAACAATGTTTCCTATATCATAATTTTAAAAATAAGTAAATAAAATCCGCACTGATACTAAAGTGAACAGACAGTTGGATCGCTCGCTCTGAGCGTCAATTATCACTGTGAGTGGATTTATATTAGTTTTAATAGAGAGTCCCCTGCTTCAAAATCTGACACCGAGAGACACCTTATGCATCAGTACAGAATGTTTAAAGGCCCTGACCAAGTGGCGACTTTCAACACACTAGGTGTTAGACTGCTGCCCTGGTGCAGGACCTACTGCGTCCGCTGTGCGGAGCACAACCACGATAGTGCACATGACACACTCATCTTTGACATTGTCTCCACTGTCACTCAGGGTGACGTGTGGGACCTCGAGAGCTTTCCAAAAAGGTATATGTGGTTGCCGTGGAAACAAATATATTGTTTTTGCTCAAATTATTATTTTTCTTGTTATAATTAATCATGTTCATTTATTTTAGCATTCTGATATTGTTTTCATTGTTGGTGTGACGTTCTGTTGTTAAAAGTAGGTAAAGAGGGCCCTCTAGTGGCCAGAACAAGTTAGAGTGACGTATGTTGTAACTTCGGTGTTCCCGTAGTGAGTTCTGACTTAACAAGGAAGTGAATGGACACGTTTTTATCTCACTGTTATA
>JAPQRQ010036612.1:0-11339 GCA_037367365.1 Apogon talboti | reverse complement strand
TATATGCGGATGATATACAGCTGTACTGCTCCTTTAAGGACTCTGAGTTATACAAACTGTCATCCTTAACCAGCTGCCTAAACACCATTATAAACAGTGGTTACATGGAACACATGTAACATGTAACACAGTTGTCCAAAGCAAATTTTCCATTAGGGACAATAAACTCTATTCTATTGTATTCTATTCTATTCTATTTAAGATACGTATGTACCAAGTTCAGTTGGTGTCATTTGATAATCCAGTGTGTATGTCAGTAAGAAGTTGTTAAGCACTTCTTACTGTTATCATAGGCACTGCCATCATGACACTTTTTACACAAGAGTAGAAGCAGAAGTTAGCAGATGACAGCACTGTCACCATACTGGTCATGTAACAGAAATTAGACCTACTGTATATCACATAAAACACTATTAGCTTTGAATATAAGGTACATGAATTGTCTTTATGCAAACTACAGGGTAATAGGAATTTAACAGCTCACATGGCTAGAAAATCCCCCTTTTCCACCACTGACTCATTTGGACTTAGCATGGCATTTTTGTTGTTTCCACTGCATGAGGTCAGGGACCACCAGGTACTATCAGGTACTGTTTCTACTATCACCTTTGCTGAGGTTCCAAGTGGGCCTAAGCGATACTAAATGTACACTGGTCGGTCGAGAACTGTCACAGTGCCAGTAAGTTTCTAGTTTTCAGTATGTTGCTAGCATGTTACTCACTAACATCACTCTCATTTGATATGCCAAAGAAAACATTTTGAGCTATAAGCTGATAGTAATAATAATAATAATAATAATAATAATAATAATAATAATAATAATAATAATAATAATGGATTAGATTTCTATAGCGCTTTTCAAGGGACCCAAAGCGCTTCACATTATTGATTGACTCTCACATTCACACTCTGGTGGTGAATTACATTTGTAGCTGCCCTGGGGCAGGCTGACGGAAGCGTGGCTGCCAATTCACGCCCAACGGCCCCTCTGACCACCACCGAACATTCACATGCATTCATGCACCAGTGTGACACTGGACGCAAGGTGGGTGAAGTGTTTTGCCCAAGGACACAACAGCATGACTAAGACAGAGCGTGATTCGACCCACCAACCCTTCGGTTATTGGACGACTCGCTCTACCTCCTGAGCCATGGCTGCCCCATAACAGCTGACAGGTATAAATACTGATAATGAAGACAAAGGAAGTTCAGTAACCAATGGGATCTGATGCTGAATCAGATAATATGGAAAACAACAGATCACTATTGTTCTTAGTAATGATTTTTAATTAATATTACTTAATAATAAGTTATTTATTCATCCTATTAAGGGTACTCTGACTCCAAAGGGGTGTAAAAAAAAAAAAAAGACTAATAAGCATAATGTTTATTGTGGTCAAATCTGACACAAACGTCAAACCTACAGAACCAGACAATATTCAGAGATTTGTAAAGAGAAACAGTTACAGAGTTCAGACCAGCAAGTGGTGAATTAATACTAAATTGAAAACATAAATTACCTCAGAAAGGTTGTGTAAATTTAAGGTACACCTCTAATAAACAGTGTCATCCTTGTGCACAGACTAAACAGTAAAATGAACTTTCTCAAACACAGAAGACACAACCCAACCATCAAACCACAGAGCTTTTGTGAGTTTTCTCCTTACACAATGTTTTCCTTTTTGATTTTTTTTTTTTTTAATGAAATGAATGACATTGAGGACTTTACTATTATACTTTTGAAGAGCATCAGTTTTTGGAGCAGAAAAAACTCATCTGTAAAAAGGAGGAAGATAATTACAAGCCTCTCACGAGACAATGCCTCGAAATATCCACTTCACCCTTGGTGCTCACATAAATAAATATACTCAAGTATCCATGAAGAACACTGCTGCACCAAAAAGCCCCTGGACTTTTTTTTTTTTTTGTCGTGGAAGAACATTAATTCTCTTTTGAACAGAGGTTTATACGTAGCTGAGCTTGACTATGCTCATCATCAAGGGTCATTTAATGTTTAACAACTTTTAATACGGGGCTGATGTCTAAATTTGGTTTATTTTTAATGACTTAATGCAATCCAGTATATTTTCAGTGTTCTGTTATCCCAGGCTGTTTTAGCTGTATAAAACACATCAATAAAATTTAAAAAAAAACTAATTTTCAATTTTTTTTTCAGCTGGGAAGACTGAATATCAGAGTTCATGATGCAAACAGTGCAGAGGAAGACTTTCAGCTTGAAGTTTCTATAGTTTAAAATATAATTAAGAGATGGCAGCTGAGAGGAACTGTGGAGGTCCAGATGAGATCTGGAAGACCAAAAGAGCTGTCAGAGAGAACTGCACATAAGCTGGTCAGAATGGTAAATCAAAACCCCCATTTGACTGTAGAAACCTGCAGGAAGATTTAGAAAACTCAGGATTGGTGGAGCACCATTCCACCAGGAAGAAGACATTCATGGAAGAGTCTGTAGGAGAAAACGTTTCTGCATCTGCATCATAAAATACAAACGTATAGAATTAATATCCACACATCCACCATGGACTACCTCTAGAGACTTAAACGTCATTGAAATCTGTGGATTTTGAAGGAGCTGTGTATGCAGGACAAATATTGCCAAATTAAAGGTCTTTTCCAAGATAAAACAGGAGAAAACCCCAAATACAGGAGTTAAAAGACTTTTAGATGGCTGCAAGAAGTGCTTACATGCTGTGATATCTGCCGGGGGGGTCCTTATCTAGTACTGAGTATGAAGGGGGAACAAACTTTTGCACATGCTACAATAGTGAATTTTTTTTTTTTTGGGGGGGGGGGGGGTTGGTTAATTTATTAAATAGAAATTGCTGATAACATCGTGAATCTTTCCCATACCCTATTATATTAACATTTGTCTAATTTTAAAAAAATAATAATAATAATTATGCTATTTTTCAAGGGGCTCTCAAGTTTTTGCATGCAGCTGTATTTGTATTGGTTGTTTTGAGTGGCAGTGGGATCACTATCGCATGTAATCATCATCCAATAAAATAGTACATTTTATGGCCTTAACAATTGACTTTTAGACTATGTTCAGTATCACTCCCTAATTGCTGCCCAGATCAACATTGTCACTTGGTTCAAATTATGACAGATGTCATATGAATTTCTGAATAACTAATAGGAAATATAGTGTGTCCAAGTTGTAGGGTGTCAGTACTTTGAAAATAAAACCTACAAAGACTTTGCATTTACAACAGCTACATACCACCACTACAGCAGTTGTTCAGAGGTGTCTGAAGAGGGCTGTCAAACAGTTGGGAATAGTGGTGATTGATGGTTTTCCAAAAAGACACACCAGTACAACAGTGTTTGCTTCTACACTTTAAAGAAACAGCAAGAAATGACTAAGCCAAACAAGATTGCTATATTGGGCAGATACATCAGTAATTGTTGTGGCTGTCAAGCTAAACAACAAACAGCCAAAAAGAGGAGGTTGAAAACACCAAGACACAGTGAGAATTGTTAAATAACACAAGTAAACATTGGGATTAGCTTTTATATTTCCATATATAAATCTGCGGTTTGTGATGTGTGTCCTCAGATCAGCCCGTCATGTCCACGCAGAGGGCAGGTTCCTCAGGCTTAAGCCGGCGGCCACTTCAAAGCAGACGTCTCATCAAGATGACAAGGTTTGTGGGAACGCGGACTTGATGAGCTGAGTGGGAGGATGACAATTTACAAGACACTCTGCTGCAAAAAATACAAGGAGCACGACACGCAAAATGTTGATTGAAAACTTTTGGGGCCTTCTTCTTCTTCTGTTCTCCCTTTTTGTTTGTCATATCCTTAACTTTTCTTCCTTATCTCTATTTAACACCCCTCACCACTCCCTCCTACCCTCCCCTCTGCCCAGCTACCTGTGTCTCTAACTCTTACTCGGTATCTTACACCTGACATGGTGCGGAGACAGACTCACAGTTCACTTCATCTACTCAGCTTCTCCACAGAACAGACAGTGATGTGCCCTCACACATGTTTGCTGAAGCGAATTTATGTGTTACTTATCCACACACAGAAGAACACAGAGATGTACATGGCTGTGTGAATAGCATTTTACACGCACAAATGCCCAGCGATAAGCTACATAGTCGTTTAGCGTGTCACAAACACACGCGCACACACAAACAAACAGAGATGAGTCATTTATATGGGCAGCCAAATGGACTACGGAGTGCTGCTTCACCTCCATAAAGCTGCCATAAACCCTCTGCCTCTGACAGTTGACTGATTGGTGTTATAACAAGGCAGGTATGTGTGTGAATGTGGCTCTGTGTATGTGTGTATAAGCAGTGAGGTGGACAAATGGCCTCATACTGCTGTTGGCTGATATAAAGGAAAAGACATGCAGGTTGACAATGACATGACAATTTACATACAATTACCTCAACCAAAATGCCGAACATATGAATTATTAATTCATTCATTCAGTTTATCTGTGGTAAATCATATGTAACAATGCAGTCACCATGGAGACAGTTGAATAAGACCACTGTCTTGCAACCATTTCATTAAAAATGTTTTTCTCAGCCTCTTACATTTTTAGTAACACTTCAGAACACATTTTACTCATACTGTGATTTTTTTTTTTTTTTTACGTTACTGCATTTGTGCAGAATGATAAATTATTACCATTTATTTACTGTTACAGAAAAAATGCCCTTTTAAAGCTATCAGTTTTTGTTTTGGCCTTTGCTATGTTGCTTCTGTGGCACTAGAAGTGCTTTGTGGATTTGAACTAAATGCTCAGTTTGGGAACAGGAAAATAAAACATATGCGACTGTTGAATAGGCAGTGTCCTTTCATATGGTGCATAACACAAAATATATTTGAAGTGTTACTAGTGCAGAAAAATAGGAAATAAAATAAGATCCACGTAGGGATTTTTAACATGTGATGACTATCAACACCAGGGTCCAGTTCAAATTATCCACATTGCAATGTTCCATCTTTATGAAAGATAAGTACCTCTGTGAAGAGAAAACGGAGTCAAACAGTATCAGTATTGGGTCAATAAATGTTTTGAAAGGTGCACTGACCATGGAAGGCTCTGGCTGATTCAAGAGCTCCTTCTGTGTTGTGGTCGCATCAGGTGGTATTTTGGGAACAGTTTGTGCAACAAAGTTTTGAAGAGATTCTCAAGAGTCAGACTGAATATTTTCTGGTCTGCATGCATTTTGTTCAGCAGTCTTGAAGGATGCATCTATAAATTACCTTGCAAATGTGTTGCATGAAGAAATTACTAAAGGAAGAATCACCTGAAACAAGAATGTCATGGACAGCCTGCCAAAAAAGTTCCACACTTTCACCTTTCGCTTCAGTTATGGCATTTCACTCACTGTGGCAAGGTTTTGAAAAGCTTATGCAATGTTACAACATTTATTTCCATCATTTAGTGGAAATATACCATTACAGATCATAACACTGCCCCCACAGGCTTATACTCGAGACACTCGGCATGCTGGGTAATCACTTAATCTACTTCTGACTCTGATGTATCCATAACTCTGGAACAGGGTCAATCTGGACTCATCAGACGATATGATTTCTTTTTTCTTTGAAACACAGTCTTTATGCTCTCTCTTAACTGATAGTTGTTTCAGAAATGAGAAGCTACTCACTGCATCAGCTGGGGTTAAACAACATGCTGCATCTGAAACATATTCATCACTGCAGCAATTATCCAATGGAAGAATCTGAACTGTTTGCTGAGTTAAATCCAGGTGGGGACTAATTTTTCCAAGGCTGTGCAATAATGTCTCCAAAATTTTTGCCATTTTGTTTGAAGGCTTCCAAACATAACTTTAGGGATTTTCTTCTGTTGGACTCAGAAAGCACTTAGACAGACGATGTCTCCAGGCTACAGTGTCTTACTAAATGCATTATTTACCATACTTTAACCTCAGGGAGCAGTTTATATAAACATCAAGTGATCAACACACAAAAACTTGAAACATAAAGAGGTTCAATACCCTTTATACTGTTATACCGCTCTCTTCCTTGTATCCAGAAATAACAGGTTTTCTCATTCAATCATCCAAAGACAACATGCTCTGATATTCATGAGTCAGCTTTTGGCATCAGGAGATACTTCCTGAAACAGACATGATGCATTTAGTGGTGAGACTCCTTGTTGAGGTTGATTTTATCTCCAGACTCTTTATATAGAATTCAGCAGCACCGACCAGAGACGCGTGAGTGACCTGAACCAAATTAGAGCCAGGAAAATGAGGCCAAAGACCTTACATGAACATACAAATGGCATCGATACATTAACTAAGGAAAGATAGTAAGATGTCAATCAGTTGTCTTCAGTTGATACATTGTAAGTTATGTATTTCCTGTTACCATACCCCAAAATTTAACAAAAGGAGGATCCGTTCCAAGATAACAAGAGAGACATCTCAGATTTTTCTCCAGTGACAGGAAAAAAATGGAGACCATAAGATCAGGTTGAAAGTATTCTGCACCATGTTAACTGCCAATTAATGTCACACCTTTGACTTCCTATCAGATTGTTGGATAACTTCAGACACTCTTTCCCTTCAAGTGTTTCCAACATCCTATTATACACTGTCACTCATAAGTTCCTAACTTTCCCAAAATTGGAAATCATTCACACCCATTTGTTGCACCGATTGATCAGCTATGCAGAGGTATGAAAACTCAGCGCTTCCCTCTCAATCTCTTTACTGTACTCTTTAGCGCCTATTTCTGATTTTTCGTGTAAACAAAGGGGTGAAACACTATGAAATCCCACTCCATGTGAGACTTTATGAAAATGCACTCCATTAGCGTTGCCTGTCTTTCCATGGCACATATGATTTTAAGGATATGCAACGTTATGAGGGTACATGCTGTCTAGTTTTAAAAGCGCCTTTAAGGTGTTGAGTCTGTGAGGTCAGAGCTCTCTGCAGGCCAGTAATAACCCTGACTACCTCTGAGAGACTCACAGTTAGATGGCAGAGAGATTCCAAAAAGCACTTCCCATAAAGAATTTTACTGTGCTTAAATGAAACTAGGAGGCCAAAAAGAAGCAAGTATACACAGCAGTGGTGTCTACACACTTTAGGCATTTTATTTAAGGTGTTCACATTTTTGTTGTTTTATTTACAGTCATTATATTTCTCATGGTGACTGCCATTCATACCCATTTTCTAGGAAGCAAAAGGACCAAGTGTCCTTCCACAAAACCACCCACACTTACTGTTATTAGCCCACCACAAATGGAAAAAAATGCTCCCTAGTTTAGATTCTTTCTCCCTTGCTCACATTTTAAATTGGTACACTCACTCTTACTGCCTCGCCTCTCTTTCTTAACACACACACACGCACACACACACACACACACACGTACACACACACTCCCAACAGCCCACAGCAGTTGCACTGCTCCCCAGTGTGGACAGCTCCATCTATTGTGTGTGAATAATGTCCAAGGTCACTGTGTACTCAGAGGGTGATCATAAAAACCATACTGCTGCTAACCACAGGCCCAACCACTGAATTAGACAGATGCTGGGCAAGACAGGCAGAGAAGAAAAAAGAGAAAAGGAGGAGGGTCAGTGCAGTGGGAAAGAGGGAGGGGAAAAAAACACTAAAAGAGCAGAGGAGGGGAAGCAAAGAAGGAAGGGGGTGGGGGGCAGAGACAGAATCGAATAGATGAGAGAATCCATAGATGTCACATCACAGAGGGGGGACAGGAGGCGTTCAAGCTCTTTGCACTGCTCTCGCTTTGACTCTCAGTGGATAGAAAGACTTCTCTGTATGTCTCTGTCATAGGCCACATCTGGGGACAAAGTCCAGACATCACACTAGTTGATTGGAGGTGTCTTGTCAAACCAGGGACACGATCTGTGTCCAAATTTCATTCCACTCCAGAGTAAGATGAAGTTTCTGTCTTAATTGGGGTTATCGTTAAGGTCAGGTTGAGCCCTTGGGAAATGAATGGAAGTCAAAGCAGGATTTTGCTAAATTCTACTTGAGTGTGTGTGTGTGTGTGTGTGTGTATGTATATATATATATATATATGTGTGTGTGTGTGTGTGTGTGTGTGTGTGTGTGTGTGTGTGTGTGTGTGTGAGTGCAGGGGGTGTGAGCACTAATGCAGAAAAATTGAAAACCAATTTTGGTGAGTTTTCTTCACAGTAGCTTAACAACACAAAGAACCTTAAAACCGTTCCATTTTCTGTGATGAAAACATTGTGCATTACCAGGATCGTCAGGTGCAAATTCCTGTTCCAGTTCCTGTGTTCAACTAAATCACATAATGACAGTATGAATGAAAACGTTGAGACAAAAAGCTACTCACACAAGATGGCAAAAAGATAAACAACCTGTTTGATAAACACACTGCAGCCAATTCTGAATCTTAATGATGAAAAACTATAGTTTGTTTTGTTTTGTTTCTCTTTATATTTAACCTTTGAAATGGTTTAGCGTGATCATGTCTGTCCAGGTCCAGCTAGTCACTGATTATTGTGACCAAACCTTTAATAAGTAAGCTATCAGTGGGTCTTACATAGTGAGTGTTATTATTTGATGTTATTTAACTTAAGCGGCAATAAATACCTGAATTTGAGAATTTTTGCAGCCGTTCATAGCTTCACTTCAAAGGATGTGACACAACACATAATAGGGACGACACAGTGATGCAGTGGTTAGCATCATCACCTAAACTAAAGTGGGTCCATTGCTGCATCCCCATGGCTTTACTGGTTCAGAAAACACTTTTGGAAATTCTAAAACTGACCTATGTCTAAAGATTGCTGCTAACTATTCTGTATTTTCCACCGTCACTCAAACGTCATGTGTCCACATATTATCAATCCATTTTAACATTACGGTGTTAATCAGAGGTGCACACTCTGCAGTTTCAGGTGTGAAAAGACTTCAAACGAACACTAAAAGTGGACTACTTGATTATGAGAAACAAATTATTTAAATAACACTTGTATAGGAGTGATTCTGTCCCAGGACTTTTGATTAATATAATTATTATAAGCAGTTTTTACTGCACTTGCATCCACATCACATCAGCTGTAAGACAGACCCTCAGTGTGACTGTCATCATAGGTTGAAAGACTTTAGGAAATGACTTTCATAGTGATGCAAAATAAATAAATAAATGAAATTAGCCCCACAAATCATGTGCATGGCAAAAGACCACCAATGTAATACAGGGTGTTCCAAAAAATTGACATCATTTGAGATGTCCATATTGGACTGACTACATGGTCAGGAGAAATGATACTTAATAGTATTTATTTTGGACATAAAATGTTTTATTTTAGATTTATTTATACAATCTATTCCTGAAAGCAGAAAAATAAAAGTGATTACTTTTTTGAGCAAACAGAGCAAACAAGTTTTGAACAAATTATTAGGTGATGAATTGATGTCAATTTTTTTTGGGACACCCTGTATATTCAAATCTATGAATAATGATCCCACACAGTGGGAATCAGGACAAAGTCATGTGATCTGATCAAATTTATCTGTGTTCACATGTGAAAACAGAAGAAAAATGTGTAAGAAGAACCACAAATTACTTTTTCATCAGTGAACTATGCCACAGTTGGTAGAAATGCATCTGAACAACAGGGAAGAAACTGTAAATTACACTGTAAATGTTACCACAGGTTACTAAAACAAATTACAGCAACAACACAACATGTAATATTAATGAATAGATTTAAAGTTCAAAAGCAAGTAAAGTGCATTTTCTTTATTTTTTATTTTTGCTAAAACACTCAAATGTGATCTCAAATATTGATCAAATTTGCACAATTGTTAAATAATGTTAGTTCATTCAAGATAAAAAAAACAGTTAAAAACAAGTACAAAATGTTTTGTTCATTAATAGATATATATGGATATATGCAGTATATATATCCATTGTGCTGTTAACCCTAACCCTACCCTAACCCTAATATATATATTAGGGCTGGGACTTTACCGTGTTAATTTTGATTAATTAATGACAGGACAAATAACAGCATTAAAAAAAATAACACATTTAATCATTTTATTTTTACACTCTAGACAACATGGAACGTTTCTCAGTGCACGGATTCCTAGCATACCTCTTATACTGATGCACTGAACAAGTGGAAGCGGCTAAGGTAGGACATGATGGACGGGACATTAACATTTAAAAAATGATTGGGTGGAAGCCTAGATAAGAGCACTCGTGTGCAAACTATGGCAGAAAGAGTTTGGATACCACCGTAGTTATTCAAGCCTACAATAACACCTAAATGATAAACACGTTGCGGCTAGTACAAACACCAGAGCTAACGCTAATGCTAACGAGGGAGACACTGCCATTATAGAATAAACTTATAAAATCACGGTTTACAAAAAATGAAAGGACGCACAATCCTATCCTTCTTAAACTGTTTATTTAATTACTGATACTTGTTAAATTATTAAGAATGTGAAAGAAATATATAAATTTTGAGATAAATTATGGTCACCCCAAATGACTTTTTGTAAGGCCGTGTCCTATTAATTCAACTTTAAAAACACTAAAATCCCCTTAATTTGGGTTTTTTCATAAATGGATGTGTACACTACATTCAAAATGTTTGAACAATGTCCAAATATATCCTTATTTTTAGTATTTGAAAATTGACCTATTAAAAAGTCTTATCTGTCAATGATCCTATTCCACCTTGTTATGACACCTAAAATAAACAGTAAAGCAAAATCTGATCTTGCCAGATCTTGAAATTAGAAGGACTCCTGAAGAAAAGGACACAAGCACATACTCACAGAAGTTTTTATGACACTTCCACATTGAGAATAATTAAATAATGCCAAGCATGTGACCATTTAAGTACCATATTTTGATTTGCAAAAATCAAAATACGGTCACCCTACTCTAACTAAAAGTGAGTGCTGATAAGAAATTGTCATTTAGGAGATAATTTAATTTCCTTGATGACCTGTGAGTAAATTGTTAGCATTTATCATGAAATTGGTATAACAATGCTTTATAACCAAGAGTCAAGGACATTGTGTCCAAAATTAAGCTGTTGTGGGAAAAACTGATGACCAGTGGATCCTAGCTGAAATCTCTGGCTCACATAGACTTACTTACAGATATAAATATAGATGAATTGTATTAATCCACATTAATCAGGAAAAGAAAAGGAAAAATTATTCCAAGTATTTTGTGAATTGTTCAAAGAATTCTCACTCTGTCTTCCTTCTAGTCTATCTTCCATTCAAATCAAATCAAATCAAATTTTATTTATATAGCGCCAAATCATAACAGAAGTTATCTCATGACACTTTACATA
>JAPQRQ010036611.1:0-11340 GCA_037367365.1 Apogon talboti | reverse complement strand
CAAACTGTAAAACCGAACCCACAAACTGTAAAACCGAACCCACAAACTGTAAAACCAAACCCACAAACTGTAAAACCAAACCCACAAACTGTAAAACCGAACTTGCAAAACAAACTTTGTGTTTGTTGAATTTTCGCTTCAATTTCAACTTGAATTTCTTCATCAATTTCAACTGAGGATCTCCACAGGTGTTTTAAACATGTAAGATTGTCTTTATTTCTGTTTTCCTCATGGTTTCATTTGCAGCCTGTTTATGTAGCGGAGTAGAAACACAACATTATGTCCACTGAAAATGGACATTTGGGAAAAATAATCAGATAGATTAGACTGTTTCTGAAACATTCATAACCCCCCCCCCGAGGACAGTTGTTTTTATGTTCAGTTAATGATACATTTTACTGGAAAGGTCCCTTTTGCCTTCATTTTAATAAGTGTCAATTTTAATTTGAGTTTATATGGATGTCAATCATGATCAGTAAATTAAATGTAGGAAAATACCTGATTTTCACTTCAGAATGTGAAATACTGAGCATAATATTAGGAAAAATGGTGATAAAACACTTAAGAAAAGTTAAAATTAAAGAAACAAGTTTTGGGGAACTGCTACAAAAGTAGCAGTGGGTCTTTAAAGGGTTAAGAGCTGATGTTATTGCAAATTCTCAACAAACGCAGTCAAACAGTCTGTTAGGATATAATTATGTTTGATTCACTGCAGAGAAGCCAAGGATGGATGCATTTGATTTATCAGTCACCCTGGAATATGGCATACAACGTGATCCAGGGTCTCCTCTAACCACGTTACCTCTCTTTAATGTGAAAATAAATTCTCGTGTCTGTGTGTGTATTTCACAGTTGTACTGCTTCCTATGTGTGTCTATTTCATTTCAGCCTGTTTTATGGCATGTTAATGACAGGATGTTCAGTGCAGGTGACATTCCATGTGATTATGAGTGTGGAAATGGGAACACGCTGTAGTCCCACACAAACTCTTATCAAAAGAATTCAGTGCTAAACTAATGCGCTTTGTGTGTGTGTGTGTGTGTGTGTGTGTGTGTAGCAGAGAAACACTGCTGAGCAAAGATTTTTAAGGGAAAAGGTCAGTCCAGGTACATTTTAAAGATTTTTTTCATTATTCTTTTGATAGAAAACAAGAACTGACACATCATGGTTCATTTTTTATCTATCTATCTCTCTATCTATCTATCTATCATAGTCACATGATGCATGTTTCCTAGCTTGACTCATACTGCATCCGCATTTGTACATAATCACGTTTTTCATTGTTGATAAATAAGACTTTTATGATTCCAGCGGTATGGACATCCAGTGCCACATCCAGAGATGAACCAACCGCTGTGTGTGTAAAGAGGAGGAGGGGCTGTAATCAGAATACACACATATGTATGTCCCTTCAGTGCAGTCTTGAAGGTGTGTCCGGTCAGCCAATGGTATTGCGTCATTTACATGCGTCATCCCAGGCAGAGGGAGGGGCCAGCGGGGGTTCAGGGTGTATAATAGACCCTGTGGCTGAGCTCTAAGGAGTAAGAGAAAAGAAGACGACCGCTGAGAAGGAACAGATACCACCGTCTGGGCTTGAACTTGAACTTGACCACTTTGGAACTTGAACTTAATTCATTTTTTTTTTTATCTCATCAGATAGCAGTGATGTTTCCAGAGGCTAATAACGGGTAAGTACATTTTTTTTATATAAGCAGAATGTACTTCCAGCTTTCCTCCTCTATGTCTGTGGAGCACATGGCTCCTTCAAGACCAAAGAATGTTGGGAAAGGAGCCCAAGAGACACATGCAAAATGGAGTCCTGAATGAAGTTTAATAGTCTTTAAAACCCCAGTATATGACGTTTGAGACACAACTCTCCCATAATTAAACCTATTTAGTGATTTTGTTAGGTTTTAGAGTTGGTACAAGGATTAGTGTGATCAGTTGGATCATCACTGATTTATTCTGAATGGAGATGAGTGGGTTAGAAAAACTGTAATTATTATAGATGTATATATATGTATGTACGAATGTATTATGTATGTGTATATATGCATACTGTATATGTATGTGTGTGTGAGTGCGTATGAAAAAAATTTAATCTGGTGACTAATCTAATAGAGTCCAAAAAAGTCAGAAAAATTTAAAATCTGAATCACTTTGCATTATACTGTAATTACATTATTATACTGTAATTACATTATTATATTGTAATTACATTATTGTACCTGAATTCATTCACAAGGACAATCTTAAGCACTGCTTTGTAGATAAAAGTACTTAACTAACAGGAGATATGTGTTCTCATCTCAGACAGTTCTCGCTTATTAGCTTACCAAATTCATCCTGACCTCTGACCTTTCTGTGTCGTCCAGCTACAGTTACGAGGATTGCAAGGCCACCGCCGACTGGCTGCTTGCCCAGACAGACGTACGACCTAAAGTGGGCATCGTGTGCGGCTCGGGCCTGGGAGGCCTGGCTGACATGTTAAAGGACCAGGTGGCCTTCAACTACAAGGACATTCCCAACTTCCCTCAGAGCACCGGTGAGTAGAACGACAGCGCATCTCACACATTTGGGGTTTGACTCTGGTTCCTGCTGGTGTGTACTGACTGCTGGTGCCGTTTGGTCACAGTTCACGGACACGCGGGACGCCTGGTGTTCGGCACACTGAAGGGAAGGGCTTGTGTTTGCATGCAGGGGCGCTTCCACCTGTATGAGGGATACCCCGCTCAGAAGGTGAGTTCAATGTCAGCAGGTTCTAATAGGTCACTGCTAGGATGATGTGAGGATGGGCGCTAAATATCCATGTGCTGCCGGAAGATTTTTGTTCTTGTTATTTAACCAGGAAAAAAATTGCATTGACAGGGTGCTTGTGCAGGTCTTCAAAGTCTTTAAAAGTATGGAATTTTGATACGCTGTTTTACAGACCTTGAAAAGTGTGGAATTTTGTGTGAAAGTCTTAATAAAGTATGGAAAAAAGTTTATATCATGTTGTATTTTAGAGTATGAGCAAAGGGACATAATATTGTAAAATAAGAAATACATAAGGAACGCATACAAAAAAAACCTGATCTGATTTCACTAACCGGTCAGTACTGGAATGGTCCTAGTCAAACTTGTTTGTGTGAAATCCAGGCACTTTTGTGATTTTCATATGTTTTGAAACTGTTTCTGTCAGTAAAACATAATTTACTGCAAATTATGCATTCATTCATTCATTCATTCATACATTTATTAAAATTAACTTTTCTACGACACACAACAGGTACAATCTTAAACAAAAAGTAGGGACGAAAGCATAAAAGTACATAAAGTCAAGGTCTGAGGGAAAAAATAGCCGTTTAGAAAAGGAGCAGTCACCCTGACTGAGATCAAAAATGTCTTTTTCAAGTGTCCTGGCCAAGACAGCAGCAGCAGAAGTTACACAAACTCAAATCACAGCCATACATTAAATCTTACAGACATCCACACTACAAATAAATGTAAACACAATAGAAGTACATAAAAGTAAAGTCAGACTTATCAGTAAAAGTACTTAAATGCTCTTCTAGTATGTTTTGCATTTATTTGCGGTGTGTATGCTTTTCCAGATTACACTGCCCATGCGCATCTTTAAGCTGCTTGGTGTGGACACGGTGATACTGACAAATGCAGCCGGAGGCCTGAATCAGGACTTCAAAGTAGGAGACATCATGATCATCAAAGACCACATCAACATGCCCGGCTTTGCTGGCAACAATCCACTGGCCGGACCCAACGACGAAAGGTTCTTATTTCTGTTTCAGACTGTATTTCAAACACGCACCTCCGTCTGTTTCCGTGGTCATCACTCAACCCCGCAGCTCTTCCTCCTGCAGGTTCGGTGTGCGTTTCCCGTGCATGTCGGATGCATATGACCGCGAGCTGCAGCAGCTGGCCATGGATGTTGGCCAGGAGCTTGGTTTTGGTGATTTCCTGAAGGAGGGGGTCTACTGCGTGCTGGGTGGACCTTCATTTGAGACCATAGCTGAGTGTCGTATGCTGTACAGACTGGGTGCAGACGCTGTTGGTAAGCCCGTCTCCATGGATTCCATGCATCTGCAATGATACATTATTATAGGAGTGAGCTGTACAAGTGTGTGGATTTAATTTGGAGCTCTAGTTTATTGTGAAAATATTAGAAAAAACAAGAAGCAGGGCAGTATTTTATATTTAGATGTATTTTACAAATTAGCGCTGAAATACAGATTTGCTATTTCCATCTTTTCTGTTGTTTAATGTTACTAAATCATGTTCCAAATTGGATAAATCTGTAAATAGCGCGTATGGTACATTCATCAAAAGTATCACACAGGGAAAAAATTAAAGCTAAATAGAAATTATCTTCCTTTTAGTTTAAACTGTTTTAACTGTATAGTTTATTTCCATTATTTCATTTTAGTTTAATAGTTTCATTATTGTATCACTATATTACCTTTAATCAATATTTACTACATTATTAACATTTATATAATAATCTCCACTACTTATTCTTATTATTAGCATTAGCACCACTTTTCTCCTTCTGCTGACGTAAATATCAGAACTCTGACATCATCCGGGTGTCGTGTACTTCTGTCTTACATTATTTTCTCCGTGTCTCCTCCGCAGGCATGAGCACGTCTCACGAGGTGATCGTTGCGCGTCACTGCGGGATGCGCGTCTTCGCCCTGTCGTTGATCACCAACCAGGCGGTGATGGACTACGACAGTGCAGAAAAGGCCAACCACGAGGAGGTCCTTCAGACGGGCAAACAGCGAGCAGAGCAACTGGAGCGGCTGGTGTCTACGATGGTGACCCGGATCGAACACAACATCAACAGCAACAACTACGCCTAAGACCAACGACAGAACCTAGGCGGTAGCCTTGTATTATATGGAAATGATTGGGGTTATGTTTCATTTGTAATGTTTCAAGTACACCACGGGCTGTTCCCACCCTTAGGTCAAAGGTTACAGTCGGAGGGAAAATATCAAATCAAGTCAAATCAAAACTGTACTTCCAACAACCTTGGTTTTAATGCAACACCTTACATTCCTCGAGAGAAAAAGTCACTTTCTTTTTTTGTATTACGTGTAATGAGGGGTATATGTGCTAACTTTTAAGTATTTGATCGGTTTGTACAAATGTCTGCGATTTAACTTAACAATGAGCAACAATCTCTTGTAAGATCCTAATATTATATATACCTTGTTGAAATATGTACATTATTGGACTTAAGGTATTTCACTATGTTTGTTTTTGTAATGACTCTTGTTACTAAAGATACTATTTATTACCATATTAAATTGGTGTCTGTTGTTTTTTTGTTTTTTTTACCTTTTTCACACTTGGTTTGTACAATGAACCCAATCAGAAATAAAGAATCACTCCAGAGACTCAGGGATAATTATCAGGAATAATGTATTTAAGAATAGCGTCAGTAAAAGTGTTGCATGAGAAAAAGTCCAAAGGGGCACAGACTGTTCCTGCTGTAAACATTAGGTTATATAAGCATTACTTAGCAAAAACAGAACACTGGCATTTATACACATTAAAACACTTGAGCAGTCAAGTTTTTCAAACATGTTATTGTGATGTGTGTGTTCCGTTTACAAAAAGAACCATAAACTGACAATAACTGGTAGCAAAAGCTGCTGTGACGCTTGGAACACTTGCAGGTTTACTATTTTTTTTTATCAATAACTAATTTGAAGGCTCTGAAAAGTTGTTTAAAAACTTTTTTTTTTCTTTAACATGGCACATTATTAATTCAACACTTTCAATTAAGTACTTGCTCCCCTAGTTTAACAAAAAAGGCAAGAGTTTGGTTTTTACCATGGCATGCATAGTGGAAAACTAGGTAGCTTGCATATATATATATATATATATTATTATTATTTTTTTTTTTACCTTCACCTAAAATAACTTCTTGTTCCCTTTGAAAGGCGAGATAAAACCCTGCTGACACGTTTCTTTCAGAACACAGTGACACCCAGTTCCATTGGTTTTATGAAACAGACCCTTAAAAGTGCTATGCATAAAGAGAAGCAAAGAATTATAAGACCAATCTACAACACACACACCTCCACTGTCTCT
This sequence comes from Apogon talboti, assembly GCA_037367365.1. Taxonomy (NCBI): domain Eukaryota; kingdom Metazoa; phylum Chordata; class Actinopteri; order Kurtiformes; family Apogonidae; genus Apogon; species Apogon talboti. The sequence continues at coordinate 5,241 of JAPQRQ010036611.1, read as the reverse complement.
ACAATAGTCACAGGACTCCATATTAAAGACTGGCACAAGATATACAAAGCAAACACAGGCCGAGCAGAGACGTCACACATTCATACACACTGGATGGTGTGTATCAAATACAATACTATCACTGATATTGGGTTGACTGATAGTGGGCTCAACCTCGGCCTTGCCTTAACCCATAAAGACCCAGTGCTATTTTTGTTGCAGTTCCCAAATTAATTTTTCTCTCCATTTAACATTTCTTAAGTGATTTTTTTTTTATAAATAAATTTTATTAACATTTTGACAAAGTATAATGAACAGTTTATACATAACAAGTTTTTTCTTTTTTGACATTTCTTAAGTGATTTATCACCATTTATTATAATATTATCCTCTGTATTTTGTTTTACTGGTGAATCAGTGTTGTAGAAGATGACGGTGTTTTCATGAACGTCCAAATGGGTCATATCTGATGACCATGACAAGACGACAAACTGTATTTTACACCAATTATTTACATGTATTGATAGGATTAGTGGATCAACAGGTGTTAAACAGTTTAGATCAGTGGATGGTTTTGGTCGTCGGTGGCTGTTTGGGTCTTTATGGGTTAAAGTAAAAAGCTTCCCTTTGTTTCCAAGTCATGAATTAAAACCTTTTAAAACTGTGGCACTGAACTGTGGCGTATCTGGAGATATGACTTCATAATATATTTAAAAGACGATCACAGTACCACTTCACTGTAATATCAGCCTCATAAAAGCTAATTAAGGAAATTTCCCACCAATAAACCAATAAAATTAATCTGTATCTGTAATTAATGTTTTATTACTTTATGAGGGTGGCTTTGGCTTTATTGTGAAAAATTCTATTTTAATTCAATCTGTGATCTTTACTTAAACCTAACCAATGGGTTTTGTTTAGTAAACCTAAACATGTAATTATTTATGGCACATAAACTTGACCGAGTAGTTTGAGTAAAAATGGCACTAACTCTTTAGCCTCTGGCTGACCAACAAAAGGACAAGAAAAAGGAAGTGTCTGGAAAGGGAAAAAAGTCCAAGAGTAATGTCATTTAATGTTTTGTGAGGTAATGACAACCTAATTAATTACTGAATTATAAACCACATATAAATTAAAGTTTTATAAGGTTGGTCTTATGATAAAGTGGTTCCAAAAATGACTTTGTTATAATAATAATTAAAATTTGTGGAGAAGCCAGACTGACTAATATAATAATAATAATAATAATAATAATATAGAAAAGATTGCAATTCATCCTAATGCTTCTTTATTGCTGAAACACGAGTTTTGTTGAGCAATTCTTTTGTTGTTTTATCTTATTTTTACTTTCTTCATTTATTTTCTAATATGCAGACATGAACCTGATCGCTACATGCTAGTAATTTTTAGGCATTAAGGTGGTAATTCTGATAGTGTATGTCCGGGCTGTTTTTCACTACAGCAAAGACACATTATTATATCTAATTTAAAAATGCTGTTTGCCTCTGCCCTAAACCATTATATGATTACATAAAAAAAAGTAAAAAAATCAATAAAACCAATGGCACACTTTCAGAAGTAGAGAAGTGAAAAAATGAATGTTGAAATAACATTGCGGGTGTTGCAGAGCTTCATATACAGTCTTTAAACATTGGAAAGCCTCAGCGGTGGACAAGTAGAGACTGGAGTATGAAAGGCACTTCTGAAACTAACATGCCCTAAAGCTGCAGCAGAGCACAGTGCAACGGTGACCGACAAGTCCACTCTCTCTAGGCAAACATCGTCAGGGTGATCCACTGTGGAAAAGACAGAAACCACAGCAACTAAGGTCAATAAATGTAAGTAAAGCAAACAGAGGTAGGTTCTAATCAGTGGTCATCTGAGCTTTACAGAAATGCTTCCTGAGTTGAGTGAAATAGTAGCCAGTGTAGGATGTACCTGACAGAAGCCCAGGGATATAACATTATCATTATCTGTGTCCATGGTCCTGAAGGTTTCTGCAAGAAAACAAAACTCATTTCAGGTTGATGTTGAGTTCATTAAGAGACACTTATTCCAATTAAGCAGCAATATCTAACAAACGAACTGAATAAGCAAAACCTACCCAAAATTAATATATACACTACCCTGACGAAAATAAATAAATACATACAGCACACCCTAATACCTCACTGGGTCGCCTTTAGTTTTGATTATGTCATGTATTTGCCATGACATCGTATTATGTGAAAAGAATTTTTTGATATTTCAGTTTGATCTGTCACACACTCGGGTCTTGTCCATCTTCATATATCCATGCTGCTTTTTCTTCTTTTTTTTTAACCACTTGGAATGACTCTGTGACCCACTTTTTTTGGTCATGACTAGTTGAGGGAGCTGGTCTAGTCGATCTCACATGAACATAATAACAATATATGATCAAATGCTTATATAAATACCAAATTCCTTATTTTTATCTTTATATTTTCATTTTCACTCGTTTATGGTCTTTTTCTCTGTACTTACTTGTTGTATACTGCTGCTGTTAACTGTGAAACTTCCCCACAGTGGGATAAATACAGTCATATCTTATCTCGTCTCAGGATATGGATCCTCTGTGAATGCATCTCTTGTCACATGACCTCTGTCCTGTCAATCATACTTCTTACCATAATAAACATGATTCAGAAGCACAGTTGTCCTTAACGTACGTCTTCTTTACTGATAAAAGGTATTTTATGTTGAATACTGTAACTTACATGAGTACAGTGTTGACCCAGAGCAAATCTCTTGGCTTTGAGTTGCTTACAATAATTTACCTAAAAATATGAGAATTTTAAGCGTCTTCCACTCTTTCAGTCTAGAAAAGCTGCTTTGATGACGACAGCCAAACTACCAAAATCAAACCTTCAAAGTCCTCAAACCAAGGGGTGAAGTCCACTTCTTATATACTGTCTTTAATCATCCCCAACATCACTCATATCTATACTCACCTGAGACCCAGAAAGGAAAAGTTTTGGCTTTTTTACAATAAACAATTGCCTTGATGTTTCATTTACATTTAGATACAAACCCTTGTCCACTACAGAGGACAAAAACGCATCACTGTGTCCATAAAGTCTCTTTACAATTGAACGCATTAATTACAAAAGCAAATGAATAGTCAAATCTGTGGAAATCATTACAAAAATAAAAGTAGATATTAAAGTGTTTTTGCCTCATTTAATCCACCTCTATATAGGACCATTAGTTTCTACTTTAGGTACTGGATTTGTTTCCATGTTGGCTGTTTCATAGCCTCATTAATGCTGTCAATGACATCAGTGATCTTCAGGTTCAGGTCGTTGATGTCTTGTATCTTTGTTCCATACTTGATATCTTTAACATAACCCCATAGACATAAATCCAGGACAGTGTTATCAGGTGAGTGAGGTGTCCAGGGAATTGGACCATCCCGTCCAATCCATCGGTCTGGAAATATTAGATTTAGGAACGCACCAACATGCAGTCCCTAATGTGGTGGTGCACCATCTACCTGGAAAAGGATGGTCTCTTGTTGAAGAAAAATGGACCAATGATTCGACTGCATGTGATCCCACAGTGTGATTACAAACTTTGATCACCACTGAGTACATGGAACAAATCTGATGGACATATCTCATCAATAGCTTTTGTAATAAATCTTTTGAATTGTAAAGACACTTTGTGGACCCCCTGTACATGACATGCCCAGTCCAACTGTTTGTAGTGTTGTGGAATTTTGGCTATTTGATGCGAATAAGATGATGCCCCAAACGATCAATGCCTTTTAGTGTATTTATTTGAAGCTTCAAAGGTACCCGTCATACAGAGTGTAGAGCAGTCTGCAGGAGGAGTACAAAGACAGAGAATTTGCTTGTGTCTCTTATACAGAAGGGAGATGTAAACCCCCTTTTTCCCCTCTTACTGTGCTGCTTTGATGTTCAGAGTACCAGAGAATTTACATATGATAGATTGGCATATGTGGGGGCCAGGAAGAGGTAACCCCAGGTGAGAAGATCCCATGTCCTGTTGACCTACCACAGGGTGGAATTTAAACAGCAGCTGTTCAAACAGTACACTAAAATTGCCATTACAGTAGTTAGGGTCCATGTCATACTTATAATCCTTTCACTTCATGGTGTTAAATATGGACTCTGTAGGACTTACTGCACATGGTCTCCAGTCTGACCAAACAGGTGACAAAGTTGTCAAAATCAACAGTCATGTCTGCCTCTGTGTAACGCAAGATGATCAGCTGGAAGAGCTGGTTGTTCAGACTGAATCCTGAAGGGGGGCAGGTATGAGAAAACAAAAGGAAGAGGGGGAAAAAATTACATTAAAAGCATTGGTGTGATTGGGAACGTGATGAAATGAAAATGGAAGAAAGTACAATACCTGCAGATGCAAGAGCCTTCCTCATTTCATATGAGCTCATGGAGCCTGATTTATCACAGTCAAACTCCCGGAATATAGTCTGGAACAATGACACAAATGTACAGACGCACGCAAACCAGGCCAAACATAAGGTACGTGGTGACTACACACACGAGATGAAATGTCACTGCTGGGCACCGTTGGACAGACTTCAAAATAAATAACACGGTGATGCAAGTACCATGAAGTACAATCAATACTATTCAGCCCCGTTTCCACCTTTGACCATGGGCTTTATCTTACCAGGTATCGTTTAATCTTCTCCCAGAGGACATGGAACTCTGTCAGCCCTAGTTTTCCACTGCCGTCCGTCTAGTCCACAGAAGTTAAGGCAACGTCAAAAACTGGAATTTAGTCCTCTTTAGTAGTCTCTGCTCAGTTTTGTCAACTTGAAAAATACCACCGTCGACTGCTAATGCTATGCACTGACTGTAGCAAAAAGACTGGTAAAAGAAGTTTAAAGATGGATAAAAACCCAGAGATATAGCAACAATGAACTAGTACAACAGTATTTTTTTAGTTAAAAATTAAAAAATAATAATAATAACTTTTTTTTTTAAAAGGAATAGTTACTGATGGTAGGTAATCATTTCTATATCTGTCTCTACTGTATATTTATATCTGTATCTATTTCTGTATCTGTATCTATATCTACATCTATAGCCTATCTGTATCTGTATCTACTGTATATCCATGTGTATATCTATATCTACATCTATAGCCTATCTGTATCTGTATCTACTGTATATCCATGTGTATATCTGTATCTACATCTATAGCCTATCTATATCTGTATCTGTATCTACTGTATATCCATGTGTATATCTG
>JAPQRQ010036610.1:0-11340 GCA_037367365.1 Apogon talboti | reverse complement strand
AACAAACTGAATGTTTTTTTTAAGTGTGTGTGTTTTTTTTAATGTAACCAAAATAAAAATATTCATTCATTCATTTACTGGGTGGAGTATTGCATAGATTCAGAAGCAACCACTGCTTGTCACTCCAAACCATGTCAGTGACATAAATATTAATCATAGCCACAGTTTTACTAAACTACAATGATGGGAGATGCTACAGTAAATATCTTAGCTTCAGGCATTATTTGCCATCAATAAATTATTGCATTCTTTTTTGCTGAGTGTTTATTTTATGAACCTTTGCCAGGTGTTTGTAGTAAATGTTACAAAATAATAATAAGCTTACTTGCACATCACTGTAAAAGCTCTTGTGGTTTTTTGCTTCTTATTCTCATAGCAAACCATGATCTGGTTTTGATTATACATTTAAAGAGTGTTTTTCAGATGCTGCTCACTTTTTTCACTTTTATGACTGCCATTTGCAAAACCTGAATTGGTCCATAATATAGGGTTACCTCAGCTCTTAACCATAGCATTAGGGTGTTTGTAGTTTCTTTCACTGTCTTGATTACAGGCTTTCTACATACATATGGGCTGGTGGGTGAATCTGTCAACATAAAGGGGACTCTAGATTACAGACTCACCTGCATCCAAAACTCGCCAGGGCCTGTCACTGCAGAGCGGCCCACCTCAACGAAGAAGAAGTTTTCAGAGTGGCCGCAGCGTCTGACATTCATCAGCTGGAGCACCACTGCAGCTGCATCAGAGTTCAGCTTGACAAAGTTGACGGTCTTGTCGGTCAGGCAGAGGCGGTAGATGCCCACCAGGTTCTTGGCTTGACCCAGACCCTTAGGCCACACCTTCACCTGCCACACTTCTTTAAATGCTGGCCCAGGATTTGGTACTCCATAGTCCCCTGCTGCCCCACTGTCAGTCGGGTTTTTACCTGGAAGGAAAGGAAAGGGAAGGAAAAAGTGGATTCAATAAAGACAAAACAGAAAATGTAACTGCATAGGGAGAACAAGACACTTAAAATGAGGAGGGGCTGCAACCGCTGCAACAGCAAAGTGCTGACATTTGACAAGAGAACACCAGGTGAAACCACCACTATTTACCTGTTTGTAGAGGGCAAGGTGCCATTATTATGTAAGCTCTGCTGATTCTGAGTTTTTCATAGATTTTACACCAGATCTGACTTCCAGTAAAGCATGCAGCAGCTTGTGAGACTGGTCGACTGTACCTGCAGGCTGCAAACATGGGGTCTCATCCATCACCTTCACACACATCCTGACACATACCGGTGTGGAAAAAACGACACTGTTGACAACTGATGCGCTACACAAAATGATGACAACCGAGGAAGAGCAACAGTTGTGGAAAAACTAATTTGAACCAACTTGGAAAATGCTTAACAAGTGAATATTCTGCTAAACCCAAACAAACTATTTCAACAGATAGTCAGAAACCATAGGCCATGTAGAGCCACTTTCTGGAACGAGCCACTCAAATGACAGTAAACTGGCTTTGTAATCTGATGAACCATCTATTATCAGAGTACAAGCAGCCTATTCACCCTCTGTATTGGGAAATTACTGAAGCACAACAGTAAAAAGCTGTTGGTAATAGTAAACACACAATGACAAACTTGGCTAACTTCACAATATGTGACCACCTGTTTGGAGTTTGAAGTAAAACCATTATTCATAGAAGCAGGAAATGTGTCCATTAACCCATTACCTTAATTCTATCACACTGTGTAACTCATTGCCTGCTTCAAATAATATCAGAGATTTAACTCTAAGCTCTTTTACTTTCAGCCACAGGAGACTTAACATCTGTTGAATGAACGGCCCTAGATTAGGAATATGATGATGCGATCATGTGACTCATGTTTTAGGGTGGATATCTTATTATTCTTTAAGGAAACACCCTAAAAAGCGCCTTAAATACCCTTTCCTCCCATGTTCTACATCTCAGAATCCCCCCTCTAGGTTTGCCAGGTTGGATTTGATAACAATCAGTCAAAAAACACACAATCACTTATCTTTATCCTGACAAGACTGAAGAAACAACCGCGAGGTTTCACCTGTTCACACCACGAGAACAGAGTGTTCTTTGCAAAAGCGAGGTCTAGCACCTGCTTCATTAGCCTCCCACATCTGCAATATTGAACTGATGAAGGGATGAGAGATTTTCTCGACAAGTAAATGAATGACGGGGTGTATTTTCAGAAGGCCTGTGTGGCGTTCTGCTTTGAGCGTTGAATGCAGCCCAATCAGGCTAATCACAGTGCACCCTGACCACAGCATTACAGATATATGCTTGTACGTCTGCAGGCATTTGCTCCTTTCCCATGATTATACTCGAAATTTGACATTGACAACCATATGTAGACAATAAGGCCAGACGCCATATTAACTGAGCTTCCGTTATGACCAACATTTCCCTGGATCCCTTTTCCAAAACATTTACTTGTGATTGCAGACGACAGAGACGTCTGACGTGTCTCGCCGAGTCTTCTTCCAGTTTGCTTCCCCAAAATTAAGGAACGCTCAAGACTTGAAAGAGACTTAGAATAGATGTTTTGTTGAGCGCCGTGGAGGCTGTGGCTTAGTGGCTGTGTGTGTGGAGGCACTCCCCCTATATTAGATGACTCATTCAAGGCCATGCATGGCTGTTTCATGTGCTGCTTTTGTGTGTGTGTTCGAGAAGCCCTGTTTGCCTCCTCGATTTAGATTTACAACAGGAAGGGATGGTTTGGGGATTTTTCAGTGTGGACCGAGGGAATGAGGGAATGCAGGAGATTGTAAGAGATATCAGACAACCATTAGAGGAGAAAAAGAACACTACTGGGTTGCACCAGCTGAGGTTCACAGTAGCCTAGTTTAATTTCTAAATTAGGACATAGTTTACATGGGTTACACCAGCTGAAACTGCCCTAATGTACGCTTAAGTTACGCCTTAAATCTTACACCAAGTCCTTAGTAGGTGTAAAGTCCTCTGTAACAGATGAGCCAGACTGAATTATACCGGCTGTTTAATACCAGCTGTGCATTCTTGGTGACAGATTACACCATTAATTCCCTATGACAGAATACAAACTAACATCAGTACACCAACACACAAGGACTCAGCACTGTAGGCAAAAATACAACCATGATAAGAATGTTTGTGTTAGTCAACAACAATAATTATCACGATAAAGGTTAGAACACTATTAATTACAGTTTTAGGGCTGGTTTTCAGTCCATAGTGAAAGTTGAGAAAATCAGACATTATGATATTGGTGATTTTAATTGTTCATAAATTAAGAGGAAAATGGCATAAACAAGTGAAAGAGTTTACTACTAACCTAACCCAGGAGCACAAAACTTTGCCCCTTCTGCTCAGTGATACCTTGCCAACCCAGGGATTCATTTTAACTCCTAACTTTCAATCTTTTTAAAAAGACTTTTCAAAAATGTGTATGACAAAAAAAATTGAGAGAAAGGCACATGTGAAGAACAAGTGTGTCAAATGTGAAAAGTTCAAAACTCTGTAAAAAAAAAAATAAATAAATTTAAAATTCTAATTCAGCCATCAAACTACGCACCGCACCTCCTCTAGTGATAAACGTGTGCGGAATTTAAAAAGAATAGGGTTGGACAAAAATCTCAGAGAGAATTCCAGGTTAATCTATAACAATAAATAAATAAAAAATGTGGCATCACCATCATCATAAACATGCAATTGAACAAAATCAGTGTGAAAGATATAAGATGCAGAACACGCATATAGGTACTAATTTGGTAACTTAGTGCTTATTTTAGACAACAAAATAAAGCGTGAAAACCAAAGAAAAATGTCTGTCGTCATCATGGTATTCATCACAATATATGTTACAGGACTCTGGTAATATACTAATAGTGAATGTTTCTCCAGCCATAAGTTTAGCAAAGTAAGAGTATTTTTGAAACAAGCTGTTTTCAGTTCACGTAGCTAGAAAAGAATTAAAATTACAAATCACCAACAACATTGTGAAAAAAAACTAAAAGAACAATATTGATTTTTTTTTTTTTTTGGGCCCATATCGCCCAGCTCTAAATCATGTTCCTTTTTATTGTTGTTCTGTGATTAATGTCAGCCAAGTATTGGAAGACAATGCATGAGAGACAAAACAGTGATAAAATACCCCTTCAAAATGCCATTGTCGATGTTTTGGTTCACTTGGACTGATACAGTTTAGCCAAAGCTCACATCTCCACAGTAAAACCAGACACTGACATAGATTTGGTCGTAAACTAGTCTCAACAAGACTCAGATGAATTAATCAACTCTGACAGGGCATTTTACCACCGATCAATAAAAGCAGAACCAGACTCTGACTGTGACAAATAGCTGCTATTAACTTTGAAAATAAAGGCTTAAAGAGAATAAAGACTTATGGTTAATTTGATGTTTTTATTACTTTGACTCTGAAGTGATATCAGCCAATTAATCAGCCATCTATCACCATTTTCTGCCCCAAGCGATCGATATATACACTCCGAGTCGACCGCTGGTTTTAACATGCAGCTTAGGGTCGACTTTGCAGAACTAAGTCAAGGCAGAACTTTCCGTACAAAAGGCCCAGAACACGCAGGTTTCATCATTCATTCATTCTTACATTAAAATTTCATCAGTTGCTTCTTGAGATTGACTGACATTGCCGTGCAACATACTCCTTGAAGAGTATCCTTGCCCTTTTAGTGTCTCTTAAGGGGAGTAAAAGTGTGCCGTTTGTTGTGAGTACAGCGCAGGCTTAAACCTTGACCAAGCCCTTAAAAGCTTTTGATCTTAGGGCCACTCAGGATTCTCCAAAGCCCTCAACGCTCATGCTAGTTTTCCCCAAAGCCTCCTGTACAGGGGAGCAGACCGGCATAGCATATCCAACAGAGCAGGTTACATAAAGCTGGGGTTGATCCTACACAGACCGGTATAAATTATAGATTGCCCTAGGCTTTCCTTCGAGGGGGGGGCTTCATGGGAGCGGAGATGGCTCTTGAGAAAGCGGTGATTTCATTTCCCCCCCCCCCACTTTGCATAAAGAGGTTATCAGCCGGTCAGACTTCTGTGCACAACCCCTATACAACATAATGAACCCTCATAAAACACAACGCAGCCATTAGCAGAATCTGAGGACAAAAAGCCGGATGCACATGAAAGCAAAACACACCTGGAGGTGATGAAGCTTGCTGGTTGAATAAGGGCGGTGTGAGTCGGGACAACATTGGGTCAACCTTGATAAAACCTTGACAGCATGTGCGTATCTGCTCGACAAGTTCATGCAAAGTGACTTTATTTATCCCAGACTCTCTGTACGCATTTCCCTTTTTAGCAACCTGAAAACAAGTCACACTGGAATATTCACACACCAGTTGTTTACTCCACTTTCACCACGACCACACATGAGACTCGCAGGCTTATGTGTGGCTTGAGAATGACAACCTCCATGGCCGACACTGCCGTCTATTCATGCCAATTTGTTTGCTGTGCCTGTGCTACCTCCCTCGAGATGACAGACTGCGTATTAACAGGCCATAATCTAACCCAATTTTCTCAGCTGGGACTTCAAATATGAGTTGAGTTATTGGCACTGAGGCGGCGCTGGGATCTCCTCGCCTTCGTACTGCGGCTGAAGGGCTGGGCGACGTGGCCAAAAACGTTCAAATCGGGAAATACAGACAATTGTCGCAATAAATTAGAAATTACTGCATATTATGTTAGAGATGAAGGAATAACATCTCCCCTACAAGTATTCTGTTATTTGGGAAAAACTGTACCAAAATGAAAATGAGGTACACGACAAAGTAAAGTTTATTTAGTTTTAGCTTGGATAGACAAGGACAGATTTAGCTAATCTGCTACTTGGATAAAAAGCTGCTAAAACTTACCGCTTTTTACTGTCTACTAATGTTTAAGTTCATTTATTTTAAGGATAAGATGACAAAAAACAACAAAGAACACTTCTATGTAAATAACTTCAATTTTACTAAAAGTTACGCAATCCAATATGGCTGCCGCCCTGGCATGTCACACTATGCAAATTAGGTAAATGCATTTACTCCCATCATAAACTTTGGGTCATACCTTATATTTTTTCATCTAATTCTGAGCTTTTTGAAATCTTGGTATCAAAATGTTATATTTTTGGAAAAGCACTGGGATAATCATTCTAGATCTTTAAACTATAATGTGCAAAAATAAACTGTAATGTTCAGTATGATGAAGGCGCAAAAATGACATTTAAATGCAGTTCTATGTTCTATCAGCCTTGTGTTGTTATTGTACTGGGGGGGGGGTGTTGTGTGTTTTATTTTGGGGGGGTTCAGTAGGGATGAGATGTTTAGCCCTGGGGCTTTCAGATGCTTACAGTGATATTGGCAGCTATTCACCCAGCGACGGCCTGATTATTGTTATGGTTATGGTTAAGTAGGTCTTCACGGAGGTCTAGAGGGTCCTTTAGATGATACCACAGCGAGAAGGGGATGACGGGAGTATTATTACTGCAGCCCTGAGTCACAGGGAGGGATTAGAGTGGGTTTAGGACTGAGTTTTAACATTTATAAGGGCTTACAGCTCTCTACTGTTTCTGCGTTTCCATCTTGAAGCTGGGAGCCAGCGATTATCAGATACACTTCTGGAAAAGTGTTTAGGCATGTTGGAAAAGAGCCAAAGAAACAAGAAACTTAAATTATTCTAATTTATAGTGAGATTCCTCTACTTAAATCTCCCTTCTTAGTTAGCAAATGCAGCCTGTAAATCAAGGAAAGCTACTCTGGCAATAAAGCCACTGGCTCGTACTCGGTTCCATTTCAAGTTTCTGAACTCATTGCCCTAGAACAGAGGTGTGGAACTCATTTTAGTTCACATTCATTCCAATCTGATGTCAAATGGGCCGGATCACTAAAATAATAGGATAATAGCCAATAAATAATGAGAATTCCAACATTTTCAGAACAATGTGAAAATTCTTTTAAAAAAGTAAAGTGCAATTTTAACAATGTTATGCCTGAACATGTCATTTATATATTACAGTGGATCTACAAAGGCATAAAACATTTGATATCAGAAAACATATTGTTAAAATGCTGGAGTTTGGAACAAGAATGAGTTTCACACCCCTAATAAACTATATGGACAAAAGTATTAGGACACATATTGCATTGCATTGGTTCGTTTTGTGTAAACTCTTATCTTTGAAAAATCTATTGTTAAACTTTAAGGTAACATTGATGTTTATAAACTATATGGACAGAAATATTGGGACACATGGCTACAGCTGTAAGATGTCCTGTTCATGCTCATTTGAGATAAAAACATCAATATTTCCTTAATGTTTAATGGGAGATTTTTCTTCCCAAGTGAAATGTAAAGACAGTAGATGGTTAGTTGGGATAGAAAATTATTATTTACAGTCAGAGAGCAAAAATTTTTTTTTAAATTTCGAAGAACATTTAAAATCAGAGTCAAACAAACAAACTAACTAAACTAACAAATTAACCAATGCAATACAAAGATATTTATCCCAATATAAAACTATATTATTACATTTGTCATTATTGTTTTGCATCCCAGACCCTTGTTAGAAAAGAAACACTTGAATTCAATGTGTCCCAATATTTTTGTCCATATAGTGCATCTTCAGTGTAATTTTTGCACTTAGTATATTCATCCTGCGGGCCAGACTGGAACCTCTGGTGGGCCGGTTTTGGCCCAGGGGCCGTATGTTTGACACCCTTGAGCGCCATCATACCACTCACTCTGCACACAATAGGGCTAAAATCCAGTTTCCACCCGTTTCAGCTACTGTGTCCAGTCTGCTACTGCCGATGTACCAGGTTACATTTATGGACAGATAGGAGACAGCTGAGGAGAGCAGTTACAACAGTTGGTCTAATCTCTGGCTGCCATGTACACCCGTCTTCCTCTTCTTCAACTCCTCCGTTTCCTATCTGCTCGTCCATCTAACATCTGTAATCCCCCATCTGGGCCCACACTGAGGGACACAATGCTTCCCCAACACCAGCACCCGCCTAAGGTTAACTTCACATGTGGTTCGTGTTAGCCTCCAGTGTACTCGCACACATATACACACAGACACACACACACACACAGAACTCGCATGAAATTACTGCTGACGCACCCAAGGTTCGCCATCCCCTGACACGACAAGAGAAGAATCTATGAAAGTCAGTTTAAGGACTTGCATAAGCGGCTCACGGAGCTGCTGGTTAGTTCTAAAACAATGTCTGAGTACATTATCTGGACCGAGTGGAAGGTTCTGGTGAAGCATTCCCAGAGTCAACATAGTATTTAACTCTATCACTAACAGAAAAAACAAAGAAACGAGTTGTAGAAAAGAAAGCAGGGTTAAAAAACATAGTAATGTCTCTAAATCAGATGAACTCAATATTAGCGCAGTTACAAGGAACAAAAACCCAGATTAGCAGACATTAGTTCTGGTTCAGAATGTTTTTTTTGTCTCAACGTGGATTAACAAATCCACCAAATCTGAAGGTGGTCTGAAATGTGATTATGATCAAAGTCCTGAAAATGGGTTTCAGTTTTGACCAAGTCACAGAATAAGCCACTGGTATCATCAGAACTGAGCTCCTGTAATAACCAGGCTTCTCAACTGTAATTACAGATATCTGGGGACAATAAGAGCTTAACCCATAAGGACCCAGTGCTCCTTGATTTTTTCTCTTTATTTAACCTTTCTTAATTGATTTATCAGCATTTATTACAATACTATCCTCTGTATTTTGCTTTGTTCAGTGAGAACCTAGTGTTTTCCTATATTTAATTTACTGATCATATAGATGTTCATTAAAGCTCAGATTAAAGTTGAAGGTCATTATATCAAAAACAGAGAAAACTGAAGAAAAAGTGACGTTTTCAGCAAAATCTATCAATAATTCAACATAAATCATGTGTCTCCATCCACTGTCACTGATCAAAGTCCATGGGTTTTACTGGTGAATCAATGTTGTAGAAGATAATGGTGTTTCCACGGTAACTACGGAGCCTCTGAATGTCCAAATGGGTCATATCTGATAACTATGAAAAGACGACAAACTGTATTTTACATAAATTATTTACATGTATTAATAGGATTAGTGGATCAAAAGGTATTAAACATAATAGATCAGTAGATGGATTGGGTCAGTGGTGGATATTTAAGTCTTTATGGATTAAAAAATTACTGTTAAGCACTTTTTAAGGCTACATATACATTTTGATCCGATATATTTACTTACTTTGAGATAAATATTCAACAGTTTTCCAGTTTCTAATAAAATCAAAGATGCACTTTCTGATGTGGCGTCATCATCAACATCCACCAACCGACATCCTGCTCCAAACTATTTTACTGTTCAGCAGTAAAACCCCACCAGCCTCTCGTCCACACACCTCCAGGACCACATAGAGTTGAACTTCAAATCAAATCAAAATCAAATCAAATTAAATCAAATCAAATTTTATTTATATAGCGCCAAATCATAACAGAAGTTATCTCATGACACTTTACATATAGATCTGGTCTAAACCAGACTCTCAAGCCAATTTACAGAAACCAACAGAATCCTCCAGGAGCAAACAGTGGAAGGGAAAAACTTCCTTTAAAATGTCTTTTTCATTCTTCACAATGCGACACACAACGACCGCCTTAAATATACAGTGTTTGTTCCAACAAGCACCGACTGCTTTGATTTAGAAGCAAAATGCAGCGATCAAAACACCTATGTGGATTCCTACACTTGAAGCAGTGATTACTTAATTATCCTCCGTCTAGACGCGGCTGTTACATCTGGTTGAATTAATGCAGGGTTTTCCCGACGATTATAAAACCTAAATATCTGTATACCATAGAAATAACAACAATCACGTCAAATGACATCTACAAACAGTATGTTCACTGCAGTCTTCAGCACATCTGTATCCACCTTACTAACAACTTAAAATGGAACTAAAATACAACTGAAAAAAATAAAGCCAGATATTTGCAATGTTTGTGTGAAAGCGTAAAAGTTTGACCCTTTCTTAAGTGATTTATCATCAACTACTCTCAAATTAGGCTCTGTATTTTGCATTTTTACATGAATATCAGGTATTTCCCTATATTTAATAATAAAGCTCAGATTAAAGATGAGGGTTATTATACCCAAAACAGACAAAACTGAAGAAAAAGATACATTATTGTGATCCAACTCCATGGGTTTTACTGGTGAATCAATGTTGTAGAAGATGATGGTGTTTCCACGGTAACTACAGAGCCTGACGGGTCATATCTGATGACCATGAAAAGATAACAAACTGTATTTTACACCAATTATTTACATTTATGTATTGATAGTATTAGTGGACCGACAGGTATTAAACAGTTTAGATCAGTAGATGGTTTTGGTCACCGGTGGATGTTTGGGTCTGTATGGGTTAAAGAATGGTTCCAATGAAAAAAAGTGAACATAGACATTTTCTGCCTTTTTGTCCTTGTCTCTTCTGTTTGTGTTGATCTTGGCATCCTGTGTATCACAATAAGCGTCCGTGTGAAACACAACAGTGGAACCAATGTTTAGCAGCAGTGAAAATTAAGGAAACAAAGCTTTGATTCAGGGCGATTATCGAAAAGCATTTAAATCGTTTCAAGTCAATTAACAGTTTCAGCTCTACGTGACCCCTGAACTAGTCGGACACCCCTAATGTATACAATGCAGATTTTTTTTTTTTTTTAGGTAAAACAGGCCATCACAGCCCCTAAACCTTCCACAAAGCTCAGGAAAAACCCTGATCAATGGAGCCACTGGAACCACATCTCCCAAGAGGAAGTACAATAATATACAGCAGGTACTGACAGGCTCTGCACTTATTTCTAATGTAGACCCTATAAAGTGTACAAACCCCGGCTCATGAACTTCCTGACCTCACTACTACAGCAGTAATGGGCCCGGATCAAACAGCATCAATCAATAGCGTCTGCTGTAAATGGTTATTATGCATTTAAAGCCCCACGGCTCTATCACACTCAACATATGGGTGCTCATTGACTAAATGGATCATGTTGCCTCTGGCCTTACTCCGCTGTCAATCAAAGTGAGGCTCTTAATTGACAGGCTGAAGCCAATAGCACTCGAGCCTCGTGCCCAGTGTGTTTTACAGTAACTCCGATGCTAACAGCTGCTGCGTCGCATAAAAAAAAAAAAAAAGTAACAAGAGCTGCTCGTGATAAGGTCAGGCTGGGCACTTGTGTGAAGAGGAATGACTGGGTGTTAATGACTGAAAACAAATCATGCAACTCACATTTCTGTAGCTTAAACACATCTGACTCCAGAGGAAAAA
>JAPQRQ010036608.1:0-11348 GCA_037367365.1 Apogon talboti | reverse complement strand
TGGATGGATGGATGGATGGATGGATGGATGGATGGATGGATGGATGGATGGATGGATGGATGGATGGATGGATGGGCAGACAGACGGACGAATGGACGGATGGATGGATGGATGGACAGACGGACGGATGGATGGATGGATGAATGGATGGATGGACGGATGGATGGACAGATGGATGGATGGATGGATGGATTAACAGAAATGCCTGCTGTGTGGGGTTTTACTTCCCTAGTAAAACTTAAAGATAACTCTTCCTATAAAAGCTCCAACTCCAACCTGTTATTTTAGCTTCCAACAACAAAAACAGTGGTCATAAATGTGAAACTGTAACAGGAAATGCAAGGAGTCAGACTGGTGGCCTATAAGGTAAAGTCATTCCTGTTTGGAGCGGGGCCCCTTATCAAATGTAGGTCAACGATGACACTATAAAACGCCGGTACAGTTTCTCTTTGCAGCCCACATACAGGTTTGAGACAGAAATAACTCATGTTTAAAGTGATCCATTATTCAGTCACAACCACTGTCTTCTACTTTTAATTATCTGGCAGTTGGGATATCCGATACTGCTGTGGTCAAATAAAAGAAGAAGCTGTTCCACCCATAATTAAGGGCTTGTGTCAAAAAGAGAGCCAAGTGCTAAGTGCTGGTAATTTCCACGCGAGGATCAAGCAAACACCACATGATGAACATGACCATAAGGCAATAACACCCTAGGAAAACTTTCATGGGGCAATTCCACTTGACAGGACAGTCATTAGTAGCCATTAAGTGTGTTATTTTTCAGTCTGTCTGCATAGAATTGTAAAGCCTCTCTGTCTGCAGTTTACTAGTGGAGAGAGCTCACATATACTATACTGTTGGCTACTGTAAGGACAGTATGCTTTATTCAACAGAGGAATAAAATAGTGGATTTTATGAGTGTTTGTGATAAAATACTAAGTCAGCTTTAATAAGCCGTTTCATATGAAAAATCTGTGTTTTCTCATTGTTGTTGGTGATGTTTCTACTTACGTTTTATGCAGCGGTTGGTTCCTGGAGCCAAAGCCCAGCCGGAGCAGCACTGCTGACCTCCACAGACGTTAGGCCTGAACACAGGAAGATATATGCAACATCTTATGGTGAATTAATAGTCAAACAATAGTCTCCTTAGCAATAACAGTGAAGGTGAAGTGACTCAAATGTTCTGAATGCAAAGACTATCATATCTTCAAATCATTTTGAGTTGGTTGTGCTATTGATATGACCACCTTTGAGATTACACTATAATTGCATTTTATTTGAAACAAAATTTCAGGGCAAGTCATGAAACTTTATCTGAGATTGGACCCACACGCCCCTCACTCTGTTATGTGAGATTTCAAAGTGAAAATAAATACTAAGTTATCTGAGCCTTGAAGGGATTATGTGAGACACACGGGACATGAAAAGCACCCTGCATCTTCTATAAATCACGGAGCAAATGAGAGATGACAAGTTTTAAACTGTTATAACTGGATTCTTTGCACTCTTTAATCCGCACTTGCAGCGCAGGCCAATTTTGCAGAGAGATAGATGAAAAGGCACTAGACCGCAAGAGCAACTCGAGGGCAACAGTCAACGCTCTGGCATGGAACTGTGCCCCATCATCTTTCACAAGATATTACAGTAAGTGGATGTCTGACTCATGGTGATTTGAGAAGATAACGGGGATCGACCCGTTGACCTCAGACGGCTTGTACTCATTAGATTCTGCAAGTGTTACTGAGGCATCACAGGAATAACATGCAGTTGTTTGGGCCATCTGGCAGGCTTGGCTTTGTCATAAATCAAACACATCAGACCAGGGCCATGCCAGAGACATCAGTCATCACATTCAAATTCCATCAAGGGATGTATGTAACTGTAACTTTATACAATGTAATTAGTATCATACCCCAGGTTAAAAAACAGATAAGGCCATGTTCACACCTTGTTATATTTTTATTTTAATTCAAATGTGAGGAGGTATAATATTATTTCACCGCTGAACTATCTGAATCAGTCTAAAAGTCTGACAGGTGCACTGAAAACAAAAGGGGAGTCACACTGAGTCAACTTGAATGTAAAGGAAAGTGAAGTGAACACAGCGCTGCCAGTGCCTCGGGGTACAGTAAATGAGTAAGCTGAGTGGGAATTCCAAAAGGAAATGTGTCATGAACACACTTTCTCTAACCAGCAGCAGATGATTCATCTGAAGGTAATGAATCAAAGTGTTAAAATCACCATGCAGACTACTATAAGGTAATGTTACCGCAAATTTATGTAATGCCACCTTTAAAACTTAAAGACTTCTTTTCACTGAACGCTGGAATATGTTATTTTTGGCAATGTCAAGCAAGGCATTTGCCCCGTGCTGCAATAAAGCATGTTGGATCTTAACTTACAGGCAGCTATTTTCTTTATGCCTCAAATAGACAGCACCTCAATTCAGCCATGCATCAGTGCAGATGTCTGAGTGACGGATATGTTCAGAAATGTTGTTTTTAATGTGTGATGGATAATGGTCTGTTGATGATGTAGCCTATAAAGCAGCACCTCCATCTGACACACTCAACAAGAGCCAGAAATGAATACTGGACATCAGCCTCGTCTATCACTTCACTTCAGGGTTGAGCAGTGAGTGGTTTCTCACTCCTGCAGCACAAAGACATCTTAAAAGAGGAAAGCATCAGTCACAAGCAGCTCATAACCTATAACAAGGCCATTAGTCTTTTTTTTTAATCACAGGCTAAGCTTAAAGCAGGTGAGCAGATGGTAAAGCATTTGCTGAATCTTCCTGTTGCTTGTAAAGTGCCCGTAAATTGACCGTATAAATGATCCCTTTCCTAAAGGCAAGATGCATTATAATGACACATAAAAAAAGAAATTTCATTTATTTTTCAGTGTCTTTGAAGGTGAGCCTTTCAAATCCCTCCTGATTATTATGTAAACACCCTCCCATCAAGTGATTATCATGCTTTGTCCATATGGAACAAACAAGACTGGATGCACGAGGGTTCATTTAACAAAAAGAATAGAAGTTTAATATGGAAACAACCCATCATCCTGTTTGGTGTTGTATAGAGACAAAAAAAGAGGGATTTGCTGCACGGAGAGAGGGCCATCACAGAAACAGGTGTTTCTGATCATGGAGTAAATTCACAAATGTTCACCAGCCAAGACTCTGGTAGAGCCACTACAATACATGGCCACAGGCAACAATGTGTATCCACAAAACTGAAGCACACACACTGATGTATTCTGTGGCCATTCTCCTACTACAATGTAAATATATTGTAATGTGTAGTAATGGGAGGAAATTGTGATAATGCAGTGCTACATTACTGACCAGTCTCAAAACAGTTCAAATACAGTTCAGCCATTCATTGCTGCTCATTAGAATATTCCTATTGAGATTGTAATCAGCCCAGTGTTTAACCTCAGCAATTATTCTATGTCCTGCCATGACCCTGACAACAAAATGCTGCCTTATGATAATTCCCATTTAGCTGAAGTATAGATCTCTCGTGCCATTAGGTGCATTAAGTCGCTTTATATTTATTAGGCAACACTTTGTAGTCATTTTCTGTGGTTTCTGGAGTTACATCATCTCTTGGTTTGCCTTACAGGAAGAAACATTCCTCTAAAGTGGGCCACCACCACTTTACAGTAAACCACATGGACTGATGTACTGTAAAATAGGTCACACAGATTGCTTTAAAAGTATTCTCGGTAAGTGAACTGACATGGATTGAAAAGTTTGTTAAAAGACAAGTAAAGCATTTTTATGGTAGACTGTGGAGTTGTTGGCTGTAACTCTTACCCAACAAGTCTCCTTGTGCTGGCAGAACTTTGCTTGCTGCTTTGCCTGCGGTTCACTCTGGTTCTGTGCTGTGGGGAGTTCTGGCTGACCGGGTGTCTGGCGGTGCGCAGCGCACCCTCCCGCGGCGCAGAACCAGGGTCCTCCCGGGGGGTGTCTGCAGCCTGAGTCGGTGTTGTTTTACGTGCATGACCGTCATCCCCTGGGGACTTCGCGACCCTCGGAACGCGGATCAGAGTTTTAGGCTGTCTGTGAAAGGTCCCACGGGGAGATTCACCCGTCGGTGTGGAGGATGCACCATCCTCTGGTCCCCTTGGCGAATGACCTTGACTCCTTACCGGGGACTGCTGCTGCTGCTGGTTCCAAACCGGCCGACCTGCGTCTGCACCCTCTTTGCGCTCACCTGTTGTGTCCTTGTGACTCTCACCAGTCCTCTGCAGTGCAAAAACCAGAACAACTAAAACAGCAAATCCTGCACGGTTCATTTTGAGGAGTTGAAGTTTTAAAAGTACCGCGTAAAAAGGCGCACCGCGCAACAGCTTTAATGAGAACCACTAATATGTGAGGAAATTAAAAAAAATAATAAAAAATCTGCGACTAGTTCAATAAGACGGCATCCTCTCCCAGGAATGGAAAAATCCTGGATATCTCTTCATAATGCCCAGGTAGGAAATATACAGAATACCTTCAGGTTAACAAATCAGCACCTTAACACAGTCCAAAAAGTCAGAAGCTCACAGGTTTACTTCTTCCAGCGCTGAAAAAATGTTATTTCAAGCAAACATTATTCCATCTGTTTTGGTTTATGTTAAACATGAAAAGAGGCACAGAGAGAGCAGCTCGTTGGCTCCAGGGCTGCTGAAGCTGTACTCCTACTCCAAGTCAGAGGACTCGAGTTTGAATCGTGCTCCCATGAATATCACCACCTCCTTGGATCTGAAGTCACCGGGAATTTTTGTAGGGATTGCATGCGCTTTGCAAGAAGAAACTCCCCCTTGTCTGCTGTATTGTTGCTTCCACTCACTGCGCCGCTCGCTCCATATGCCCACACGCACTTTCTCTGCCAAGTTACATCATGTTACTGTGCGTCTTTTCTGTGCTTCTTTTGAGCAGGGCTAAAGGAATTACAATGAAAGCAGCTGCGTGAATCGTTGCTCTCAATCTAAATTTAAGTTGACAAGAGAATTAAAAGACTCCAAAAAGCGCAGATTGTTGCAGCCTGAAGTGATTTTTTTTTTTTACTTTAATTATTAAAGTTAATGCAGCCTGTTGTGGAAAAAAAAAGTTTTGGCTACATGTTTAAACCAAAATATGAACCACTTTATATGTAATCCCTGCATTTAGATTTGTTTAGATTAGATGACCTTAAAATGTGCATTCTGACAATATTGCATGTGTACAGACAGGATCTCCAAACAGCAGTAAAATGTATTGGGGGGGACGCTCACAGTTCAAACTCAGTCTGAAACCTTGGAAAACTGGTTGGGTTATGTAACAGATCCCATTCATCTGCCTCTCTCATCCATGCTGCATCATCACTTTCCCTATGACTGTCTGGAAACAACACATTTCTCTTCTCCCATAAGATCTTAAACAACCCAAAGCGTGTTGGCTCCCTCTCCTCATTCAACCCACAAAGATGTACGCCTGTCTCTCTCATGAGCTCTACTACCACTCTCAGGACTGCCATCCAAAACACACAGCAACGGAGAGGAGGACTAGAAGTCAGCTCATTCATTCTCCTTCCCACTGTAACTGAAGTATACAAACTTCTCCATGCAGAGGTTTCACTGGGAAAAATGTTATTGAGAGAGAAAGATTCTGCCGCCTGAATGCTGCTGTCGCTGCTCTGTTAAATCAGCAAGGTAACATGTCATGCCTGTTGACGGCGGTGGAGGTGGAGTGTCATGGCAAGTTGCGGCTCATCTTCCAACTGTTTCCAACCCATGAGAAATCTAATTAGAGAAGGAGGGTGCAGTTGTCTTATGACTGTCCAGCTGTCTGACCCCACCCCCAGGCAGGATGGCTTCAGTGTGTCCGTGGCCGCACAGAAAAAGATCATGGCCAGTTGACCCCAGCATCCTTAAGGGTGGCAGGGACGAGTACAGACAGATGAGTAAGATGCCATCGGACAAGAGCAGAGCAGCGGCCTGTGACAGCCTCAGTCACTCCACTGCTTTAACTGTTTCCGCATCCTGTTTCCACAAGATCCGTGGAACCATGTTATGAAAGTGGGCCTTAACGTGGCCCAGTTTGACACAATTTGCAGCATCTGGAGGAACTCTAGAATAAATACCAGGAGGATGTCTCTGGCTATGACCGACGCTTCTACACAAAGAGTTCTTTGAAAACTCTGGCATGACAACCAAGCCACTCCTATCATCTTTCAAATGCAGAGCAGAATTATAACTGCATTACACTGCACAGTTTCTTACAAAGCACAGGGTAGTAGTAACAAAAACAAAGTCCAAGTCTTGTAATTAGTCTGACGCAAACAACTTGTATGTGTGTGCGTTTGATTGAGAAAGCTCAAGATGGATTTGATTTGTTTCCAGACTACTAAGTGCTGTTAATTGTGCCATTTTCCATATATATTTGGCCATTTACATTTTGAGGATAGACCTCTGATGCTTCCTAATGAATAATTAGAGGGGGCCATACAACTATTTAACCTGGGAGCTTGACCCAAGAGAGACACATTTGCATCCATATAGTCGGAGGGTCCAATGAAGGCCTCGTCACTGTTGAACGAGTCGAGGGTCAGAGTTCAAGTGTACCCATTAGAAAGCCAAATAGTATCATTACACCCAGAATGTAGGGCTCTCATTATAAGCAAGTGTTACCAGTGTATTCTTAGCCTCGGCTCCAGAATTTTAAGTGATCCATGTGAATTGGTCTCTGTGATAACTTTCAATGGACTGCACCAACAAGAAACGTCAATCTCTTCGTTAGCTACCTTTTACCGCATCAAAGCCTTCAGTTCTCCTTCCTCTTGCCCAGCAGCTAACATAATACTGACATTGTTCAGACTGGGCAGCAGGCAGAACCTGGGGGAAAACGTGGAAAAAGGAGGTTCGTTTGGCACAGAACTGCTTCGTAAAAGCTGAAATTATGTGCTATATTAATGTAGTTTTTTTTTTTTTCATTGAACATGACAGCCTTTCCCTGGAACATATGTTACAAAAGACCTCCATGGTACTTATACAGGTGGA
This sequence comes from Apogon talboti, assembly GCA_037367365.1. Lineage (NCBI taxonomy): Eukaryota > Metazoa > Chordata > Actinopteri > Kurtiformes > Apogonidae > Apogon > Apogon talboti. The sequence goes on along the minus strand of JAPQRQ010036608.1, from coordinate 4,319 downwards.
GCTGTGTACATTAAACAGGCATTCGTGCAACAAGAGGAAACAGTTGAAGATAGAGCAGGATAAATGTAATGTGCTTAGGCCAAGGACTACAGGGTCTTTCCCAGATTCTATGAATGAGGTGCTGTCAGCTGGGTAATAGAAGTAGGTCACATGGGTGTTATTTACAACAGTCACTTCCACTTCGCCTTTCATGATATTCATACTTCTTTATGTGGGTGTTGCAAGTGCTGGCTTAAAAAAACAAAGATTTTTGTTTGTTTGTGTTTCAAAGTTTTACATGCAAGCCTTCCACAGCATTTTTTTTTACATTGCCTGAGACAAAGAGGAAATCTATCATCAAGGCATTCAAATAATGGAATGATCCAGAAATATGTTAATGTTAGACAGACTTTACCATTGGCAACGACCTCATGCATTTCATAGCAATGGCAAGACATTCATCCTGCAATACTTTACAGCTGAATGATCAGCTCAGTCATTTATGGGTGTGAGTTGTTAACAAAAGCTTTAAGCACTCAGCTCATGCAAAAGGACATCAGTGCTGAAAGAAATCTGCAAGGAAACTGATACAGTCATAACATCAAGTACCTCACTTTTGCAAAAGATCTCTGGATCATGTGTTGCAGCAAGTGTGTGATATAGATGGATTTCTTTAACAACTATAACCAGCTGTGTGGCAGCTACATCAAATGAAGTCAGAAATTATGTTTAAGGCCATTCTGTACAAATAAAGCAGATTTTTGTAACTTAGGTATTGTTTGTGCACTGAGACACTATATTATCAGCATGGTACTATGAGGTTTCTCAAGGTTGAGTCAAAGACTACGTATAGAACTGAACAACGCAACACCATTTCCTCCTTCTATGCAAAAGCAAAGTCAAAATACCACAACCATAGGAGCTGCCATCTTATTTCTGTCACCTCCCTCTACATATCTGACAGTGGTTTTACAGCATATTGTCATTATAGCCACCAGTCAACATCATTAAAAAAGATGATAACTGGGACACAGTTCAGCTAGACAAAACTAGCTTAAAAAGATCAGCTTTGGGAAAATTTTACTGGACTGACACACTACTGTTGCCTAACAAGGATGGACCAGCCACCACCTCACTTGGCCTCACTCATAAGGAGCTGTGGTGGTGTCCATTACTGTCTATGGGCTGATTGGATAGTTTTATGTCTTACAGGAGCCACGGTTTATAGGCAGAATTCAGAAGCCCCCTTGTCTTGCTCCAGATGTTTAAGGTTAGCAAACAGAGGCTTGGAGAGCAAATTTGTGTGTCTGCTACATGTCCAGTCATCTTCTACAGGCCACATGGAGCTGGTGTGGTAGATACTGTTGCCTTGCTTTCCAAACTCATGTAGGTGAACGCAAATATGCAAACAGTTAACGCAATGTCGTCACTGATTAACTACTTTGAGTTGATTAACTAACAGAGCTGCATTTGATGCCGGTGTAGGTAAAAAGGTTAAAACAATGCACACACACAAGAAACACAGGGGAGAAGAGTCTTAGGATTCATTACAATTTATGGCTCTAGTTTATCATGTAAAAATGATATTATCAACGACAGTCTCGGTGGGCTGCTGAAATATGCACTGGCTAATGTTTTCACTCTGGTCAGTTGTGTAAATGTTTCCTATGTCCTCCACATCAGCCTTGAATTTTGTGGTGTAGCCCTTCTGTCTGTTGAAGCTTGATTTAAAAGTGTCTCCTATGAACAATACAGGGAATGATGTCACGATCCTGCATGATAAATGCCACTGGAGCAGATTCAAGGGGTGGATCGTGCTGGTAGCCAATTAGGTCAAATAATAACTTGCCGTAACTTTCCAGAAAACATACGTTTTCAAGAGATGCGGGATCTTCTGCTCATCAGCCATGTGGGTCCTAAATCTTTCAGATACATGCTTAATCGATCAGTCTAAAATGCTGGCGGTAATGTCTAATTTAGCATGGGAGAGCGATTGTGTTCTGTGCAACGTGGGCAAAATTTGGATTGTAAGGAAAAAGAAAAAGAAAGAATTTATTCAAGACGTTAAACAGTGTAATTTATCATATAGTCCCAGCTTCTACACTCGATTTTTCTCTTCCTTCCCTCTGATTTTCCTGGCTCTTCACCCTGGGCTCAGTTTGCGTCTCCATCTGCTGGCCGGGCCCCAGGGGCTCCTCCTCTGGTCCTCCTGACTGTGACCTGGTCACAAGGCCCACAAGGCCAGTTCAGCGCCTCATCTGGCATTATGTCCTGAAGGGGTGATAGACGGCCACGTGCCTCACAGCTTCAGTCCGTCTTCACATTGTTTGACACTGTCTCCACCATCCGACCACGGAAAATCAAGGTCAAGCATTTTCCACATTAGCAGCTTTACCAGGAGGATAGAAATGGATATCTGCTGCAATTACCCTCCACCCCTCAAAACAGAAAAAAAAAAGTTCCACATGCTTATCTCCCAAGAGTGCAGCATTATTAGATGATGGCTTTATTCAACACAGTTTCATAACAGACAATATCAATGATGCACAAGCAATATTAGACGGGATATTTCAGAAATTGGGGGAAAGGTGAGACGGGCACCCCTGAGTTCATGACAACTGTCTGGCACCAAGCACCAATGAGTTTATAGTAGTTACCCATTGAAATCCAGCGTGTGTAATTTCCAGTCATGCAATTTAAGCATTAAAAAGTAAAAGGAAAAACCGATGTAAAATAATAATAATAAATTGTCTCTCCGGTGATATACTGTAAGACAACATGCCCAGCTTTGTACTAAGATTGAAAGACTACTGTAGAGATTTCCTCTTTTTATATTTAACTTTAATGAGTGTCATTCAGATGTAATAAAACAGGTTTTATTTTTGTACCAGGGCCCTTTAACATGCTGTTCATACTTACAGAGGGGCAGTTATTCTCTACTCCACTTTGCTCTTATAATTACCTCCGGATGGTCTTTCCTTTTTCAGCACCCAACAACAAAACTGTCCATAATCCTAATAACGTTCGATGTAAAAACCTTTATGTCAAATACGCAAATATTTGTCTCAGTTCTTGGCCTATGTGCAGTTTGACTATTATTATTTCCTCCTGTGAAACTTGCTGCATGCTCTCTAGACCCACAGGCTTATTTTAGGGTTTCTAGAGTAAACAGTTGTGGCAAAATGTTAACAACGCACACACACTCAGACACTGTGAATGTCTGACCCGTAAGCCGCCCACTTAACAGGCGGTGACTGCACGCAGGATAAAGGAAAGATTTACAAAAAAGGTCCGTTGTTTTGATATTAGACTGTAGCCTGTTGAGTAACACAGGTTTAGGTCTGTTTACTTTCACTGCTGGGAATGAATGATGCATAAACCCCATTTGGTGGTTGACTCACTGATGACACGTGCCTTCCAGCCCACGACAACACATCGGCTTGGTATGGTGCTGTGGTTTGGTTCAAAATAACTGTTAGTTATGTTTTCAAGCAGTGATCTGTCTGTATGCGAGGTGCATGTGGTGTTCATGTTTGATAAAGGCTGATGCTGTTGGTCGGGCCTCACGCTTGGTTAAGCTGTGAGCAGAGAATCATGTGCTCTCTTCAGTAACAGTTAGGTGAATGAAAAATCTTCTTCACTGCCCCCAATTAACTGTGAAGGTCGAGCGCCAGAAAGTTATGATGCGATTTAACCCCCCGCATGAGGTCAATTTGACCTGAATAGCTTCCTATTAAGCATGATAAATTTGTTATTTTTCAATCCATTAAACCTTTTCCCCATAGTCCATTTAGTCAGAAAAACCTTGCTGTGGCCTGCTTTAACCTAAGTTCTGTTTACAGTGAGAAAGCTTCGAGGAGAAAGGGAATGACACAACAATTAGCGGAGATAACTTCAAAGTGTTTTCTGCCACAGGCTTCCGCTAATTATCAGTCGCCAGCGTTGGGTGGGGATCCCTCCAGCGCGAGGGTCAATAGGGTAACATCAACAGCAGCATATAACAGGGACTGAACTTCAGGTCAGCGTGTAGAACGTCCATCAATGAAACACATTGTTACGGCTCCGTGGGACAAGAAGAACAGACGTGAGGATCAGGGAGGAAGCCTCACTGACTGCACTGACCTGTCTGGTAGAGCCCCCCGGGCAGACCCACACCGAGGGCTCTGACAGAAAAATACCCTATTCATCATGGCTTTTTTGTGGAATGTGTTTGAACAGCTTTTCTTATTCTTATTTTGATGCCGAGCCTAAACGAGAGAAGTACAAAAAGATAGATAGATAGATAGATAGATAGATAGATAGATAGATAGATAGATAGATAGATAGATAGATAGATAGAT
>JAPQRQ010036607.1:0-11348 GCA_037367365.1 Apogon talboti | reverse complement strand
GATAGATAGATAGATAGATAGACAGACAGACAGACAGACAGACAGACAGACAGATAGATAGATAGATAGATAGATAGCCACTGTCATTATACCAATTCTGCCTTATGTCACTAATTTGCATCTTATATTGCTTGTACTATATTTAAATTAACAAGCTCCATTTCATTTAGCATCCGCTGGACAGCAACAACACAATTTATTTATTTATTTGTAATTTCTCTATAATTATACATTTAGGGGATATTTACTTTACAGTCGTTTTACACTTGTATACATGAAGTGGCACCATTTTTTCTCGATGACCGCCTTGTCTACTGTAATAAAGGAGCTGCTCATCCGTTTATATGAGGTTGAAGTGTCCGATGGGCACGAGTCAGACTGTAAAGCTTGTTGAATGTCGGACAGGTACAGCGGTGCTGAATAAATAAAGCCCATTCACTTTCTTCTCATCTTCCAGAGCTTCTCTTCGCTGTCATTCATTTCCGTGTCAGTGTTTCAGTTCACATACTTGCTGAACTTCTTCTCCGGTCTTATTCTGATTATCGCAGCCTCCCCTCCATCGTTGTACTTTCCGTCTGTCAGGCAGCTCACTCTGCAGAGCTGCTTCTTATGCACCTTGCCCCAGGATGTTATCTCATTTTTATGCAGCTGTTGTAATAGATGCAGCAGCCACTCTTTACCCCAAAGTGCATTAGGAGAGTTATGTACTGTATGAGTCATCAGGTAATGTCTCAGCCCAGTGATAGAACAACATACATTGTGAAAAAGGTTTGAAGAACTGCCTGTTACAGAGGATGGGTTTCTCTATTTTGACACCCAGTTATTCCTCACGGATACTTTTGACATTGATGGAGTCAATATGAGGGGTTTCTTTACTTGATGTTTGACGAAAAGATGGGGTGTGGTTATTATTATAGTAATATGCGACACCACAGGGGGTAAACAGTGGCAGGTTGGTGATGTTTTGGTTTTTTTTTTAGTTTTTTATTATTATTACTATTATTATTTTTTTATTTTATATTTTTTTGTTTTTGCACTATCTTTATGCATGTACACTTTTTTTTCTTGCACTTTATTCTGTTGCTGCCTCGACTGTTAAATTTCCCCATTACAGGATCAATAAAGTCTAGTCTAATCTAATCTAAATGTGAGGGTGATTGGTTGTTTGTCTCTATATGTCTGCCCTGCGATGAACTGGCGACACGTCCAGGGTGTGTACCCCACTTTCACCCGTAGGTAGCTGGGATAGGCTCCAGCACCCCACCACCCTCTTCAGGATAAAGCAGTTCAGAAGATGAATGGACAAAAAATGCAGATTTGACCTTTAAACACCTGTATTCTTCTCTGAAAAACCTTAAAACTTCTTTGTGTGATCTAAAAAAGCAGTATTTCACAAATTAGAACTTATAGAAATGAGTGAGTGCAGTAATGTGGAAGAGACTGTTCCAGTTCTTCTCTCTTTTATGCGCTGTGTGTTTCTGTGTATACAGTTGTCCCTCACTATAACACGGTTCACCTTTCGCGGCCTCGCTATTTCGTGGATTTTTTTTAGTACAATTTTGCATGTTTTTGTTTTTGTTTTTTTACAGCGTATGAATGCGGATGGTGTTCTGCGTCCTGATTGGCTAAGGGAGAACCTCAGCATTGTGTTCTGCGTCCTGATTGGCTAAGGGACTGTAGACCGTTGTCAATCAATCTCCTCCATGCCGTGTCTCCTGTACAGTACAGAATGCGTTCTTGCCAAATTTACATAAATGTTGTATCGCTAGCAGTGTGACTCTGAAGTGCTGTATGTTTGCAAGTTTTCTCCCCGACAAAACCCACAATGTCGACGAAACGTTCTGCACCGACAAAGGCACCTGCGGTCACACCCAAAAGGCAGAGGAAGATGCTAACCATTGCACAAAAAGTTGGATTTACAGCCTTAAAACATATTAAAAAAATAAAGCTGACTATTTTGCGGATTTCGCCTATTGCCTGTTATTTTTAGAACGCAACCCCCGCGATAAACGAGGGACCACTGTAATATTTATATGTAACAGTACTATTGCCAGATATACACACATTTAGTCAACGACAGCTCTCTCCGACACAGAAGGTTGATTACACCTGGACATGATGTGCTTGTTAGTACCTCAGTGTCCTTGCACAAAAAACAGAAAGGACCCTAGTCCATGTGTTCCAGTGGTCGTCTTTGTGTCGGAGCTGAATGAAGCATTTTTCCCGGCCGCCTCGTTTGGTCTGTTAGGTAACTCTTTCTTTCACAGTGATTCGATCAGAGCTGACAGGTGGAGAATGGAGTTGAAACTTGGACCACACACTGCACACATTAATCAGGATGTTAAAGCATCAGGCCACAAGTGCAACATAGGCTGCTGTCTGCTGAAGATAAATGAACACGCACTACTGTCTTAACCTGCTGCGGCCTCAGGAAAATACACCGCAGAATATTTAAAACTGCACCGCTGCTGCAAAATCGATCACAAACACTTCAGACTTATCTCTCTTTTGTTGCTGAGTTTCTTTGATTTCAGGTAAAACAGGAACACTGTCAGTAAACCAGTCCAATTTCGCCCCAGGAAATAATTACAGAACACCAGCGTTTGGAGAGTTTAGCTGAAATCGGACTTCTGTTATACAGTTGTCCCTCACTATAACGTGGTTCACCTTTCGCGGCCTCGCTGTTTTGCGGATATTTTTAGTGCAATTTTGCATGCTTTTTTTTTTTTTGCACACTGTGTTCTGCGTCCTGATTGGCTAAGGGAGAACCCGTGCATTGTGTTCTGCGTCCTGATTGGCTAAGGGACTGTAAATCATTGTCAATCAATCTCCTCTGTGCTGTGTCTCCTGTACAGTACAGAATGCGTTCTTGCCAAATTTACATAAATGTTCGATCGCCAGCAGTGTGACTCTTTAGTGCTGTATGTTTGACAGTTTTCTCCCCGGGAAAACGGAAAACATTTATATTTTTATTTCTCAAACAAATGTTTGGGCCTGAAAACAGGTTTTCATGTTTGGTTTCATTCTATAATACTGTACTTATTTTTTTAAATCTACAAAGGTTTGAACTTTGAGGGGTTTTACAGCTTTAAAACATATATAATAATTGTAAAAAATAAAGCTGACTACTTCGCAGATTTCGCCTATTGTGGGTTATTTTTTAGAACGTAACCCCGCAATAAATGAGGGACCACTGTATATCAATTCGAATGCATGAGCAATCACACAATAGTGATGACCAGGATAGACTTAAATAACTGCTTAAGTTTCCGGCAATGCAGAATAGTGTGTGTCCGTTGTGATTACATTTGTATGCATCAGCCGCACATGACCTTCGTTACAGTTGATCAGTCGCTGAAGGATGGGGTGAAAGCAGAGCGTCACACAGATGAAGAGGCAGCGGAAGATATACGGAGAAAATGACAATTATGGTAATCATTACTGTCCCACGCTCATGCCTCCAGAGAAGACGGCGTACTTCAGTTTTGATCCCCTTGACTCTGTGGACATTTGATAATCAAATAGAAGCTGAACTGAGGTTCCGCAATCAAGACAAGGCTATAAAAACCTATAAATTTACATTCACCAATCAACCATACAACATTCTAACCACTGACAGGAGAAGTGGTAATAATATTGATTATTTCATTACAGTGGTACCTTTCACTGGTTTGAATGTATTAGGCAGCGACTGAATAGTTAGTCCTTGAATCTGATGTTTTGGAAGTAGTAAAATGAGCAACGTAAGGACCTGAGTGACGTTGACCAGGTCCATATTGTAACGGTGATGACTGGGTCAGAGCATCTCCACATCTGCAGGTCTTGTTGGGTGTTCCTGGTCTGGAGCGGTTAGTACCGACCAAAAATGGACTAAAAGGACATCCCAATCTCAGGAACATCAAATAAGTCAATTAATACACAATATTAGACAGGTGGTAATAGTGTTCTGCTCCCATAGATGCTGGATTGATTGAAATCTAGTTGTTCTTTAGACCAGTGGTTCTCAACTGATCTGGCTTTGGGACCCACCATCACCTCTCAATGACCAGCTGTAACCCAACCTGTTAAAAGTTAAACTTCTCTACGTTTTATATGTTTCTCTCTCTTTTTTTTTTCTGTCCGTGTGTCTGTTTGTTGTCTTTGGTCCTGTTATTGTGAGTTGATGATATTGTCTTGTTTTGTAAGTATGTACCTGTATTTTTGTCCTTTAAAAAATCAAAAATTAAAAAAAAAAAGTTAAACTTCTCTACGTTTCATGTTTCTCTCTCTCTCTCTTTTTTTTTCTTTCTGTCCGTGTGTGTTTGTTGTCTTTGGTCCTATTATTGTGAGTTGATGATATTGTCTTGTTTTGTAAGTATGTACCTGTATTTTTGTCCTTTAAAAAATCAAAAATAAAACATAAAAAAAAAAAGTTAAACTTCTCAAATTTATTTAAGGAAAAAGATAATACGGAGTATCATAGTATACCAACACAAAAGATAAGTTTAATGATAAAACAAAATGTCCAGCAGGTTGTGATGCTAAAGAAGGAAATATTCCCTTTGACACTAAAATTAGGTACATTTGAACCAAAACCAAAATGTGTACTCAGTTAAAAATTAAAAGTGCACTCAGTCGATTATTCAAGCATTAATCATAAAGCTGACATAGCAATCAGAGCATTTCAGTAGCAGCCATTTTTAACACATGCAAAATAAATTCAATTAATAAAGTGCAACTGGTGTTTCTTAGCATTATTTTTCACTCAGGCAAAGGCCCGCGACCCACTGAAAATGGGTTTGTGACCCAAACTGTTGAGAATCACTGCTTTAGACCATGTTTGATAGGTACTAACCTCTTAACACTGGAAATAAACAACAAAATCTGGATTTGACCATTACAGTTTCTCCCTCGTCAAAGTTGCTCAGATCCCTACTCTGGCACATTTTGCTGTTTCCAATACATCTCCTTTAAGGTCTACATTTTCACTTGCTGCCTAATATATCCCACCCACTGACAGGTCCCATTATAATGACATATTCATAATTAATGCCACTTTGCCTGTCAGTGGTCAGAATTTTATGGCTAATTGGTGTATATTATGAGTAAAATGTGGGCTCCAGGATGTGACCAACCAGTTGCTATATATGCAAACGGTTCAACTTTCTTAGCTTGTATAAAGGCATCAGATGATTTTAGGGTGAACCAGCTTCTTTAACTTTGAATCACCATGACAGTTTCATTTGCCATCTACGTTATGGAGATCAAACTGAGCGTGTGTGATTTTCTGTTATCCGTCTTCTTCTTTTTCCCTAACATGTCTCCACATCACACAGCTGATCAGCACAATGAATGGTGATTTATTCAGAACTGAAGCCCTCACTGATGGTCCCTTAGGAATGTCAATCCTGCTATTATTTTGGCACACACTGATATCATGGAAGGGTAGACTCAAAAGAGCAGATTTAATTGGCTCCATCACACTTCCCTAATAACCATTGTCAGCCATAAAACATGCTAATGAATTTCCACTGGGAAAAAGACTCGCTGTTTGTTTGCATCATCAGGGAGAAGCGGGGTGGCGAGGTGAAGCCTCACATCTCAAATGGCTGATTGGATCCTATCTCACTCCACACCTTGCAGCGTGGATATGAGTATGACCACCGAAATGGACGAAACTAAAATGCTTTATTTCTGATTAAGATGTATAGCATAAGAACTTTTTATGCTTTCTCGCATTTTTACCTTCACATTTACTGCATGAATAAGTAAATGCTTTAGCAGGATGAAGCTGTTACCACACCAAATGCAATTAATTCTCACTTCACTTTTTAATGATGGAGGTGTTTGATCCTGGGAGATTTGTTGTCAGGGGCGACGTGGACCTGATAGCGTTTACCAAGGCAACCTGGTCCTAGATGAGGGACCAGAAATCGAGCTATCCAAAGACCACCATGAGAAGGACAAGAAATCAGATAACATAATCCAGATCAGGGATAAACAGGCTTTGTGGCTCACCAACCTCTAAGAGGAACTGGCACAAGAGTCTGGAGAGATAGTTACGATGTCAAGAGGACAGCAGTCAATGGCAGATCTGATCCTCGGCTGCTTAAACAGATTTGGCATATGGAATGTCACTCCTCTGGTGGGAAAGAGAGGAGAAAGAGAGGCACTGGCCACCAGGAAGTCATCTCAATGCACAGTACAGGTTGTGGAACCAACCTCTTGGCGAAGAAGGTTGGACTTTTGTCCATTCTGGAGTTTCCCAAAGAGGTGTTGAGCAGATGTAAGTTTACTCAAAGCAGACAAAGAGTACAGTGAGCCAACAATCTCAGGTCCAATGTGGTCTACAGGGTCTGTAAGGTCCACCTCTGCATGAACAGTGAGTGTACCTGCTTTGTTAGGTACCATGAAGTAATGGTACTAATGTAAGTAATGATGTTCACAGTGATAATGTGGATGTTGACAGGTGTCTGGATCAGCACTTATGTTGGTCTAATGCTCTAAAAGTGCTGTTCTAATGTTCTAAAATACTAATTCCTTTCACATTATGTGTTTTTCTTGTATTTTTTATATTGTTGGATTTTTTTTTTTTTTTTTTTACACTTACGGGTAAGGAACCAAATATGGTAACTTCATTGACCTTGATTTTCTACATGACAATAACATTTTCTTAAAATTTCACAAAAGTAATAAAATCTTGTTATGTCCTCCAATAACACACTAAGGTTGAAAATTTTGGGAGGGGGAAATTCTAAGGTTGAGTATTTATATGAATGCCCTATAAAGGGTTACGTTTATAACTGAATTTGTTGCTGCTTCACCTTCATGACAGGTTATAGCCTCTACATCTGCTACGTTCGGTATTATCCATGGCTTCCACAGTTTTAAGTCCAACAGTAAGAGTGGTTTGTCCATGCATTTGTACCTGTTTTTAGTCATTATTGCATCATCATGTTTACAGTGGTTCTTTGTAAAATAAAAGGTCATGTAGACAGAATCAAAAGAAAAAAAAAACAGGAGGAAAATTGTGTTCACAAAAGATGATGTTCTGGGCATGTCTATATTCATGACACCCTGGATATCTCTTAACCTAGAAACAGCTTTCAAGTGCTGCTTTTACCAACTGTGTGAGTGTGCTTCATTGAAACTCAAAACTGGATTAGTAAGTAAACAAACCAGAGTATCAACATTTAGAGTGAACATCTGTCAGGAACAACATTCTCTGATGCTAATGTGTAATGGTGTATTAAATCAATACATTTTGCAGCCGCTGTCATGTAATAAACCCAGTGCAGGTCACGGGCTTTCTGATCTGAATGTGTCCTTAAATGACCGTCACAGCTAACATCTGAAAGGTCTTTTCATTAAAATCTTCCCCGAGGCATGGCTCTTCCGCTCTCATTAATGCAGATATGATTGTCAACACCTTTAATTTCCTGTCTGTCATTCAGTCTCTGTCCCTCCATTTAACCTCCTCACATCTCTTGTCCATTTCCTCTCGGCTCTACTTATTGTACCTGCATCCTTTTCTTTTATCTACTTCTTTTTTAAATGTTATTTATACGCCCTTCGGCTTATTCTTTGTATTGTTTTGCGTGTTTATTCATAAAACCGCTGATAACAAAAGGTAATAATACTAAAAGAAGGAAAAGCGGATTGGCTTGTCTTCAGTGACTGTATTCTCCCAACTACAGATACAATATGGCATCTGTCCTAGTGTTTTATCATAGTCACAGTGTCCCTAAATAATTCAATTCCACTGTGATAAACTGAATTTAGTAAATATGTTCTACTAATTGTTCTCGTAATATTAAATCTAGTCTGGAGGGCTGGCATAGTGTGGTGTTTGTTTTACTGATCAAAGGGATAAAAGAGGATAAATGTAGTTATTTTATCTCCTGAACTATTTAACAAAAAGAAATGTGCAAAACTCTTGACTCTTTATCTTTTTACAAACACACAAAAATCCTAAACTTAAATAGCTTTAATAGGGTAAAGTCAGTTTTTATTGCGATCAATGTTTCCAGAACCAAATGTAGCCCAAACAAAAGACACATCTGATGTATATTTAATGACACCTGGTCATATATTGACTGAACAAAAGAGTTAAAGACATTAATTGTAAAGGAGAAGGGGGTTTCACGCTAAATACTGAACATTTTGGTCTGTAGAAAGTTGTTTTTCCTGAAAGTTTTGTTCTTAATGCTGTACACTGAAGCGAGCACAACCTTCCAGCTGTGAGGCTAGTGCTAATGGCTAGCATGCTGTAATCTTTGTTTTACTGACTACAATAGAAAATAGTGTACATGTAGTTATTTAGCTTCTATAAGTATTAGGCATGCATATGTTTCAATAGTAGGAGTATAAAACCAAGTGTTGATTTATGAAAGCCTGCAAAAATCCGGTTTATGAGGTTAACATGATGAGTTTATGTGGAAATGCCACTGAAAATGACCACATGCACATATTAAATCTTCTCAAGATTTATAGATAAGATAATCCAGTTCTCTTTGATTTTGTCATGTTTTCTTTTTAATTAAATCACTTTAATTTATTTCTGTGGCACCAAATCAGAGCACACACTCATTTCAAGGTACTTAATGTACTAGGGTCGAGACTTTATGACATTAAAAGAAAGCAAACATATTTCCTATAATGGTAACACCTCTCCCCTCCCCTCCTCTCTATCTTCCTCCACCAGTTGGTGTAAATGGAAACTGGAGAGAAAATGAAAGTAGCCACACCTCTGAAAGATCCAGGTCTGGAGCCGCAGATACTGGACCTGCAGAAAGGAACGGTAATAAGGTTTGAAATTATGGGGGAGAGAACACCGGAGCAGGTTATTTAAGGTGAAGAAACAATATTTCTGTAACTCATGCATAGTCTGAATTCTCTCTCTGCTCAACTCATATCAATACATTTTTGCTATAACTTAGTAGAGTTTACTATTTTTCTCTAATTTCTCTTCACAATTACTTTCGACACCATATATTTATATTTTTCATTTATTTGGCATCACTGCATGCATTCTTGAAATCAAAACTGGTTTCAACTTAAATGGGCGGACCAGTAACACATAGAAAAGATGATCTGTTGGTCCGTTGTAAGTTGGAAATTATGTAAAAAAATTTAACAAGTTGACAATTGCATAACCGTAAAGCGGGGAACATAGTTATTGGGGGAACATAGGTACTGGGGAACATAAGTACCAGGGAACGTAGTTATCTGGGAACATAGGTACTGGGAAAGATATTGTAGGTACTGCAGAACAAAGGTACCAGGGAACATAGGGGAACATAGGTACCAGGGAGCATAATTAGTCAGGGAACATAGGTACCAGGGGGCATAATTAGTGGGGGAACATAGGTAGTGGGGGACATAGATAGCAGGGAATATAGGGGAACATAGGTACTGGGGAACATACTGTAGGCACTTGGGAACATAGGTACTGGGGAACATAGGTACCGGGGAACAGTGGTGCCTGCAGAAATTTTTCATAGGGGTGGCCAGATGGGGACACTTAACATCTTGGGGTGGCACCCAACCCCCCTCCCCCCATGGACCAGGGAACATAGTTATTGGGGGAACATGGGTACTGGAGAACATAGGTACTGGGAAACAGAGATACACTCCCCAGTAACTGTAATAGCATTAAGTCTGTGGTGGTCTTAGTAGCTGTGATTGTGTTTTGGTCCACAACTTCCCTCTGCTGTTGATACTTGTTTTTATTTATTAGCGGTAATAATTCATACCACTGCACATTCTAAAGAGGGCTTTCCTGAGTTTTGCTCCAAAGTCACACAGTGAAACAGAAAAAGTGAACGCCTCAGCACTAATATGAAACGTAGATAAATGACTGTACAGCACAGCGCTCTGTTTTCTGTCCTCTGGTTATTGTACTTTTACACTGAGCTAAACATCGGTTTTAAAAAATGTACAAATCCATGTCTATAAATCAGTGGATTCCCATTTCTTTTCTGTTTTTTTTTTTTGGTCTGTTTTTTTCTTCTGTCTCTGTCATTTCTTACATTTGCTCCATCGTTCTTGATCTGTCGGCTGTGATCTTTTTCCTCTTGCTTTTTATTCTTTCTTTTTTTTTGTTTTTTGTTCCTGCCTGCAGACTCTTTGCTCGTTCATTCTTCTTATCGAACTGAAGTCAACTTTATGAAAACCCATCCATCATGTCTTTTTTCGGAGTTTTATTGTTGTTCCTCTGAGCCTGGGGTCATCACTGTGATATACTGATCCCTTTGGCATTTCCTTCACCTCGCTGACAATTTGCATTAAACATCTTGAGGAGTAATAAAACACAGAACATGCATTAGCTCCACTGCTGTTATACTGCGGAATTACAGAACAGCGTTCCGGCTCTTTTAGCTGTTTTAGCTGGAGACGTTTCCAGCTGTTGCATTTCATTTGGCGAAGTCAATTAAATAACGGCAGATGACAGTGATATCTTTCGTAGATATTCATTATCCCCAGTGGATTATTTTACATTTTATCAACTCGATTATCTTTTCGCATGTTGCTTTTGGTGATATTCGCTGCTTAAACCAATGTTTCAGTATGATATTAGTGTAATATGCGGCACTCAAGGCTTATTAACCATAAAAAGACACCCCCACAAAAACCTTTCATGTTATTAATTTTCTACTTTAGTTGTTTTTTCTGTATGGCAGTCACTCCCATTTACCTGTATTATTTAACAGTACTGTAGTTTCTATAGTTACAGTAGTCAGTGCAGTGAAGCCACTACTCATAAGTCAACGCCACTGTCATCACGTGTGTAACAAATATCATTGGTGATATCAAGAAATGTTAATATCTGGATGGTTTAATTCCTCAAAAACTGCTAAATATGCGTGATTTGAACTCTTATATCCCACATGGTGAACCTGTGACTTGACCAGCAGTCAGCACCTACTACATACAGTGGTATGAAAAAGTTTGGGCGCCCCTGACAATTTCTATTATTTTCATTTATAAATCATTAGGTGTTTGGATCAGCAATTTCATTTTGATATATATCAAATAACTGCTGGACACAGTGATATTTCAGCAGTGAAATGGGGTTTATTGGATGATCAGAAAATGTGCAATATGCATCAAAACAAAATTAGACAGGTGCATAAACAGAAAAATTACATCAATATTTAGTAGAGCCTCCTAACAGCCTCTAGGTCAGGGGTGTCAAACTCATTTTAGTTCGCGGGCCACATTCGGCCAAATTTGATCTGCGGTGGGCCAGACCGGTAAAATACCGTATTTTTCGGACTGTAAGTCGCTCTGGAGTGTAAGTCGCATCAGTCAAAAAATGCGTCATGAAGAAGAAAAAAACATATATAAGTCGCACCGGACTATAAGTC
>JAPQRQ010036606.1:0-33910 GCA_037367365.1 Apogon talboti | reverse complement strand
AAGATAATGCAGATTACTCATTTATACATCACAAGTCAAAGTTACAAATGTAAAGTATTAAAAAAATACAAGAATGTATAAAAAAAAAAACTTTGGGAATCCAAAATATTAATGTACAACAGGTGTCGTTTATTCCAACTGTGAAAATCCTCCCAAATCTGGACCTTTTTATTGGAGACTTCAATGATTATATAATTGCGCCATAGGAAATTATGATTAAGATGGCAACTCAATTAAATGTTCAAAACAGTCCTTCATCTGTTTGTGCTTGAATCCCTCAGATACACATGTGATGGTCAAGGAGTGGGCCGCCTACAAAGGCAAGTCCCCCCACACCCCAGAGCTGGTGGAGGCTCTTCCCTTCAGGGAGTGGACCTGTCCCAACCTGAAGAAGCTGTGGCTGGGGAAGGCCGTGGAGGACAAGAACCGCAGGATGAGGGCTTTCCTAGCCTGCATGCGCTCCGACACGCCGGCTATGCTCAACCCTGCCAACATTCCCACACCCCTCTTGGTGCTCTGTTGCGTGCTGAGGTGAGCGGACGAGTTCGATCCCCATTCAGCACAGAAACACATGTGTGAAGTCAACAGACAGGGAGTAAGGCTTTGTGTAACATTGTTAACCTTCTGTGTTTTGCTTCAGGTTTATGTTACATTGGCCAGGAGTAAGAATTTTGCGTCGTAACGAACTTGACGCTTTCCTAGCCCAAGCACTTTCTCCTAAACTATATGAGCCTGACCAGCTGCAGGAACTGAAGGTGATGTTGTAGCAACTGTTGTATGAGGAGTGTCCAAGAAACACACACAGAGGAGCTGACCGCTGTGGGGATGTGTCTGACCAGTACTTTAACATGCAGATATTAAATGAAACACCAGGCTTGTGTGTGTGTGGTCTGTGTAATATTAGACAGGATGTGACTGCACCAGGCAGAGTCTCACAGGAGGCGGAGTCTCTATTAGAAATGTGCTGCTAAGTGAATTATTTGTCTCACAGAGCCAGGCCTGCTTTCACCTATTTATGCTGACCAGTAGTACTGTCCCAAATACCATTTAGAGTTATAAGTCGACAGTTGCCTTAGGCACCAGGACCAGAAAACCAACAGCTACATTCTGGCGTTTCTACTTTTGCTGATAATTCATCCGTTTTAGAAACTCTCTGACGGGGCTGATGAGGCACAGATGCAAAACAGACACTTTTAGTCTGGTTATTCATTAGGACCCAGATCAGGTATCAGCTGGTTTTGAAAAGTCACCCGGTTCATTCTTTGCTATGACGACCACTTCGCATTGAGATTTTCCAGGTGATTTAACCTTTTCAACATCATGTGTGATTATGGCCCAATGTTACATATGTATGGTGTAATATTTTCTTGTGATAGGGTCTCAAATTCATCTCAAATTCATCTAAACCTTCCACAGTTATTGTTAAAACACTGGAATGCAGATGGCACTGTACACATCTGAAAACCTAGAGAAAACCCTGTTACAGTCTATATTGGTCCAGGTCTTTAAGTTTCTTTTATACATTTCCTGCTTAAGAACAAAACAGAAAACAAAAACACTGTAGCGTCGATCAGTTAATCTCGTTCCTTCTATGACATACTATTTGCATTTTGTTGGTTTACAAGGTGGTTCTACTGTCCAAAGACTCTTAATAGGTTAACTGGTCGATCTAAGTCACCCATAGGTGTAAATGTCAGAGTGAAGGGTTGTTTGTCTGCACACGTCAGCACTGCGGTGAACTGGCCACATGTCCAGGGTGATCCCCGCCGTTGCCCATTGGGGTCTGGGATAGGGTCCAGCCCCGTGTGATCCTCAGGGATTAAGTGGTTCGGAAAATGAATGAATGATTGAATGAATGAATGCTTATCACATGATCATGTGTCAGTGTCTCAGTGTCAGTGGCGGCAACAGTCACTAAGAGCCGTTTCACACCTGCTTTGTTTGATCGGACTTTTGAAGATTGAGCCAAACAGGGCGTGGATTAAAGAGCTGGATGGTCAGACTGATCCATGGGTCAGTTTGTAGACTGTGTGAAAGCATCTTTAGATGGTTTGGATGGTTTCCAAACGTTACAGCAGACTTTGATCAGATATTAACCTTTTAACATCCACACTTTTCATGGAACCCCAACACTTAGCACAAGTTAACGGTACGTTCCATTAGGGTTAGAAAATATTTGATGCAAAATGCACATATTTGATCTGGTTTAAAGCGGAACATCTTCGCATTTCATATGTTGCTAAGTTACAACATAAACTATGTCAGCTCAAACATGTCTCAGATATAACCCATACCCTTAAATGGGTTGGTGGATGTTAAAATATCAAACAGAAGTAGAAATTTTAAAAAACAGAAGGAGGAAAAATTAGCAGTGAATCACATGGGGAGAAGAAGACAAAGATCTATAGAGAGATGTGGCGGATAGCTGTCCTGTCTACAGATAGTTATGACCACACTTTAACCAGCACTGGTTTTAAGGAACGCTGCTGTGACTGGAAGTGAATGTATGTTCTGCTGTAGTGGTGTGGGTGGAGAATGTGACCAGAGACAGTAGTATGAGCTGACAGTGCACACTACCAAGGCCGACGACTGGAACGGAAGAGAATGAAATGTATTAACAATAATAGATACTGTTAAATGACCAGTGATTTAGCTGCAAGGTAATAAAAATGAGATGGTTGCAAAAGAATGTGTCGTTTTCTGTTATAAAATATTTTAATAACAAAATATTTTAAAAACTGGACATGTGATATTCTTTTTTTAAAATGCATGTAATGAATCTAAGCACATGCATTGCAATTGATTAATCCTAATTAGTTTCTTGACACATTTAAGTGGTTAATTAAAACTGAACACCTTGTTTTTGTTTTTATATTTCGTCCTGATCATTTGGATGTATTACATTTACTATGATATGTTTGGTCGAGGTCAGCTGTGCATAATCGCTGTTTTCTTGGTCATTTGCAATACATGTAGAGCTACATACATGTGAATCCAGACTCACTGCTGACGTTTAACACAACTGTTAAAGGTGGAGTGGAACCGTTTCTGACCATTTTTTACACTATCAGGTTGAATTTCTTGCAGACCTTCTAAGAGAAACGGCAGCATTTTGTGTTGGAATACACAAGTATTTTTATATGAAGGAAAGTGGATTAAGTCGGAGACATCATTTAAATTGAAAATCCTCTTAACGTCCCTCATCGTAGCAGCGACTACAGGCAACAGCAGAGCTCTGTTTGTGTTTTTACCATAGAGGATCTGAAAACCATCACTGTGTCCAGACGGTGAAATCAGTCCCAAAATGATTGATTGTTCAGCTTAACATCCTCTCAGCGCCTCAGTCAGCTCATTTACATACGGTGTGTGGTTTCTCTGAACACTCCTCATATTGTGAAGAGGCAGCAGCGTGCTCGATGACACAGGACCCCCCCTGTTGTGTATGAGCACGCTGTTCCTGAAGCTGTAGCTTTGCCCTGAAAGGTGTACTTTCATAGAGCTTTGAGTGACTCTGAGGGATTCTGTGTCCTGTGTGGATGGTTTATCAACTCCACATTTTACATCAAGTCATACAGAAGAGTTGAGTTTGGACTGATTGGAGCGTAGATGAGAAACGACCGTGTAAACCATCCACACTGAGCTGTGCGCTTTGCTCCCTGTGGTCTGTCTGTGTACCTCTGTCTGCTGTCGCTTGTGTCGTCATGGTTTTTGTGTCGGCTCGTTCAGGTCGTCCTCAGCAGCCGCGGGTGAATGTGCTGCTGACGCTTGCTCCGTGCTTTGCTTTGCATTAGTCTGAATGCTCAGTGGGGCTGTTAGGACACACTGCCGCCACTGCTGTTTTTACTTCCTGCCTTCCGGGCCCCTTTTTAAAGTCGGGTCTCTCTCCTGCAGATCGACAACCTGGACCCTCGAGGCGTCCAGCTCGCCGCTCTGTTCATGAGCGGAGTGGAC
Organism: Apogon talboti; assembly: GCA_037367365.1. Taxonomy (NCBI): domain Eukaryota; kingdom Metazoa; phylum Chordata; class Actinopteri; order Kurtiformes; family Apogonidae; genus Apogon; species Apogon talboti. Next base: position 29,959 of record JAPQRQ010036606.1, on the reverse strand, counting down.
ATGGCTCTGTTCGCCAACGACGCCTGCGGTCAGCCCGTCCCCTGGGAGCACTGCTGTCCGTGGATGTACTTCGACGGCAAGCTGCTTCAGAGTAAACTCATCAGGGCCAACCGGGAGAAGGCCCAGCTCATCGACCTCTGTGACGGTCAGGTACATACGTCCACACCTCAATGACAACAACGCACAGGAAACAAACTGTTCAAATAGGCGGGACTTAAATGTTATATGACACCTTTAACTGATATATTATGTGACTTGAAGAAACACAGAATGTTCAAGCCCTCATAAAAAAATACATATACTCATTGGGGTGAATTTGTATCAGGGTTAGACAATTCAGTTAAAGTAATTATATCCCCGAAAATGAGTTTGGTTTTACCCCGACTGCCGCCGGATCTGTGAAGGCGATAACTAGGACCGATGTGGTTGGATTTCTTCTGCCTTGGTCACCAACAGGGGATGCCTCGTGGAAGAACCCTATGGATTTCAGTTTCTCTATGAGTATTAGAAGTCAGGGGCACTTTAGTTGAAAATCAGTTTTTTGGACATAAATCAACCAATAATAGGCCGATTGAGATCAAATGTGGTCTTCCACATGTCCATGTTCTGGAACCAACCAGAGTTCATATGGGGTCATTTTCATTCACTAGGTGGAGTTTTGTGGGAAAACTTGGGTCTCTAACCATTACTCTGTCACTATCAGGTCGATGGAGCTCAAACTGAGTTCATATCCATTGCTTCACATATTACACTGCTTTTCTTTTTGCAGCTAAATCTTACCCTTTTCTCCAGTTGATTACCCTTTTTTTTGTGATCAACCACTTGGTTGTTTGATAGACTGATCATGAACAACTGACTGGTGGTGAACTCTGCGTGCACATCACACAAGACAGTAGAACAAGACAGATAAAATAGTGCAAACATACACGGTGTAAGTATAAATGGTGCAGTTCTGCCTGTGTGACTGAAAATGTGATGAGGTAAGTACAGTCCTAATGAATCCACTGAGACCTTGATAAGTTCAGAATGCCTGATAAATTCATTGTTCAGATCCTGCTCTGCTGTTCGGTTTCATCTCCGTCACCTCAGCCGTTCACACCGCCGTTTACTTTCTGTCACAGCTGTGGTATGCAGTGTCAAGGATATTGATCTGTGTTTCACTCTCAGGTTTCTCACTCTTCCCGCTCAGCGGGTGCATTTTCTGTTTTCACCTGAAAGACGGGCTTTGATTAAACATCTGTTACTGCGCTGGGTCATCTCTGTGTTGGACACCTGCAGTGAAAGCGCAGCAGTATGAGTCAAAGGATTGTCTGGTCAATGGAAAACACACCGAACACTGCTAATAGGCTCATATTGATTAGAAAACCTGCAGCTGCAGATGTTGAGTCAGTATTGAAGGATTGAATGATGTCATGATACTGGAAGGTGGAACTTAATAGAAAACCTCAAAAATATTGATATTCAGTATTTTTCAATACCACAGGGAAAAGTTGACAGGACTGAGGGCATAACAGTTTGGAAGATAGACATTAAGAAGCTGTAATATGATGAGGTATTACATCTTTTCCTGTAGAGAACAGCAGAAATGACCTGTAATCTTTATCAGTAATTAGAACTTTCACACATTCATGAAAAGTAGATCACATTGATATGAATTGTCAAGTTTTTTTTCCACAAAAAGGATAATGTTGACTCAAAAACGGATACTGAGTCCTCAGTGGAGAGTCAACCAGTGCATTAAACAATCACATTTACTTCCGAGATCACGTCAGAAGTTTTGGAACAGCGCTCACCAGCTGTTTGGCGAGTTGAAACCAGAACACAGCAATAAAATTCAGGAAAGGATGTTTGCACTAAAAAAGAACCATTTGGAGGTTTTTTTACTGACATTATTTGCTACCATTATTGTTACAAAATAACCATAATCATTGTAGAATAATTATTTCTTCTCAAAGACAGCTGTGCATGACATTTAGCATTTGTACATTTATGTATGGAAATAGAAATAAAGTAAAGTTGTTAATACTGTGTGCTCATCATTCACAAACCAGGGTTCATGGTTTTTCTATTGTTTTTAACAGTATGTACACTTATCTAAATTACTTTTGCTTTCTCACTGTATTTGCATAATGCAGCTACGTCCTGCTGTCATCGTGTATGTGTATTAAATCTACTTGATCAAAACAAATCTTGACTGTTAAATAACCCAGTTTGTTGTCTGTAAACAGATCAACATGCTTGTGTCTCAAAAACAATAAGGCACTGTTTCCAGTCTTTTGATAGACACCAACTCTGTCCATCTATGAGTTGTTTCTTGTTTTATTTATTAGGGACAGGAGCTTTGGTTAACTTTCTGTTATGTGCAGAAGTCCATCCAACTATGGTCCACTGTACATTGAAACCACCTCCTTTGGTCGGGTTAGGGTCTGCCGTTAATCCTAAAGTGTGGGAATGTGGAGTGGCCCGTGTGATACAGAAACAGGAAGCAACTCCTCAGTAGACCATCTTGTTTATGAACAGAGTTGAGTGAGTGATTGACAGAAGGCGGGGCTAAGTGGGTAGTACTGTAGTGTGTTTGTGTAAAGGTGTGCTGATACGAGGGCTTATCCATGTGACTTCACGTTCTTCGTCTGTGTCGTCTCCTTCAGACTGAGCTGGTCGCCAAGGTGGAGAAGATGCGTCAGAGCATCCTGGAAGGCCTCAACTTCACTCGTCCTCCTCACCCTCCTCCGTTCCCCCCACCTCCCCCTCTGCCTCCTCACGGGATGCCTTTCTACCCCCCTGGTGGCGGCTTCTACCCCCCGCCCCCTATGATGCCTCCTCATGGCCGAGGTAGAGGGGCACCTGGTGAGAAGATCCACCATCACACACTTCACATATTTTATTTATTAAAGACTGTTTCATTTGGTAGGGACAGTGCACATTAATGGACATCTGTATGGATGTAAATTAGCCGGATTATAGCGAAAATGCTAATGTACATCTGTAGTCCCGAGGCAGTCAACAAAAACCATCACCGTTAAAACAAATATAACAGTAAAAGAACAACACATTAACCTCCTAGGACCCACTGTCCACGTATGAGGGCAAGAAATTCACAGATTTATACAAAAAATAATAATAAATTGTCCACCGCAAATGACATTCCATCAAATTTTTTAAGAATGCATCTGAAAAAACTGTTGCATCATAATGTTTCCAATATAAGCAATTATTTAATTAAAAAAAGCCAAAGCTCAAAAACCTGTGGGGCTCCTGGGTCTGAGGAGGTTAAAAGGTTAAAAGTTACTGGTTTGGTTTTAGCCGCTGTTTGAGTTGAGCTTTGAGGGTGGGATATGTGGAGCGCTCTCTTATCATGAGTGGTAGACTGTTCCAATATTCAGTTCCTTTCATGGAAAGTGTATTTTGTCCAAAAGTGGTTCTGTATGTGGGACCTCACAGCTCCATGTAGAGGAGGCCCTGGTTCTGACACCACTGTAGCTCCTCGGTTTAAAACAGTCAGACATGGGATGAGGAACAAGTCCATGTTGCACCTTGTAACTAAAACACACATCCTGTCACCTTCCTCCATGAATTGCCCATGTCATGTTTTGACAGGAATTCCTTTTTTGCCTAAATAATCCTCTCCTGATGCGGGCCACCTCTGCTCAAATCAGGTCATGTGACTCTACCTGATAAGATAATTGCATATGTGAAGAGTGTGACCTAGACCTGGTAAAGTGTTTTGTGTTTCCTGAAAAATCTGAAAAAAATACTTGGGCAATTATTTTAGAAAGGAGACTATGTCAAAAAAAAAAAAAAAGGAAAATTGTCAAAACTCAGCAGATTATACTGAACTAACATGTACCAGCGATTGAATGAAAGTGTTTTTTTATGAAAGATTTTCTGTGAAGTGATTCTATTATTTTGATTACATTTACATCTGTTCGGACCAAGTGGAGATGTAGTATTTCATATGTGACAGGCTCATGGAGGGCAGTAGTAAGAGGAAAGCCGGCCTGGTTTACTTGGACCGCAGCATAGGTTAACATCTGGTCCCGTTTCCTCTCTATCAGCACTTCAAGGAATCTCGTCCCAGGGTGGGAAGTTGGAGATCGCTGGCACGGTGGTGGGTCAGTGGGCCGGCAGCAGACGGGGCCGGGGGAGAGGGGGCTTCCCCATACAGGTGGTGTCCGTCGGCGGACCGAGCAGAGGGTGAGAACACCGCCCAAACAGCAGGAGTCCACCACGTCAGAATGATCTAGAGATTAATGTGGGGTTGTGTTGGTCCTGCAGGCGTCCCAGAGGCGTGATCTCCACCCCCGTCATCAGGACGTTTGGCCGCGGAGGCCGATTCTACACTCGAACCTTCAAAAACCAGGGCGCGTACCTGGTAAGTCTGGATGAGTCCGGTTCAGAGTAACACTTAGTAGATGGATGTCTGTGTATGCTCGCACACGTCCAGACGTATTAACGATGAGATATTCATTAGAACAGGGCTCCAGTAAACACACAGGGTCCGCCGGCGCAAAAGTTTGGAGCACGACTTAAATCAACCACAACATGTATCTGCTTATACACCATATGGACAAAAGTATGTGGACAGGTTGAATCCAGGTGTTTGTTTTCTAACAGGGGTCTGGGATAAATATCATGGGATTGGTTAGTTTGGTTTACATTGTTATCTTTGCTTCCAAAATGCCTCAGAGATGGTTTTTACCTAATTTTTCTCAACATTGATTTTGTTTTGTTTGGGTTTTTTTACCCATGACTATTAATTTTCCAGAACAAAGGCCTTGTTAAGAGTTCTGTCGACTGAAAGGGTTACAAGTGTTTTTAACAACAAAGCTTTAGTAAACACTGAATGTCCCGGTGTTATTTTAATAATTACTTATTGAGATGCAGGAAAAACTTCAGATATCTACTCGGTCATTCTGTGCTGAAAGATGGATGTTTGTACGAGTCATTGTGGTGGCGGTAGGGCGGCTCATGAACAAACCAGTAGACCGGTGGTTTGATCCCTGACCCCTGTTCACATGTTGATGTGTCCTTGAGCAAGACACTGAAGCCAAAGGAGCTCATTTTGAGCACCATAAAGATACAAAGGTGCTACAACCAGAATGCCATCCCCTGCTGTGTACTGTAAATGCATGAGTCAACAGTTTGTAAATGCTTTAACTGAAAAGAGAAAAAAAGACTAATGTATAGCTGTGATATACAATGACAATAATGACCAGATGCACAAGGACAACAGTCACATGATCAATAGGAGTCCAAATGAGGCTTACAATCATTTTCCACATCAGATCAGTGTGTGCTCGTCGTCATTGTGCGCCTGCTTTCCCCAGTTGAACATGCAGCTGTTGTCTGTTCACTGTTTAATCACTACGCACGGCCATTGTCTTCGCCTCCAGCGTCTGATGAGTGGGAACTCAACAGCCTCTCAGCAGGTCTTTGTCCTCAGTCAAACCCTTTTATTTAACTGCTAATCAACTCCGTTCACAGCCATCACTTACAGCCCACATCTGTATTCCCATCTCACACTCGATTTCAACAAACTTCCGTGTGTTCTAATGATCATCTTTTTGGTTTTTTTTTTTTGGTTTTTTTTTCCCCCGTCGTTCCAGAGTAAACCTGCCCATAAACCCGTCACTCTCACATCCGGACACGACGCCGCGAAGGACAGAAACAAGACTGAGGAGAGGAAATCCTCGACAGCAGCCACAGAGAACGGCGTGGAGGATGAGGAGGAGGAGGAGGAGGAAGAGGAGGAGGAAGAAGAAGAGAAGGAGAATGAGGAGGACAAAGAGCCGGAGCAGCTGCTGAATGGAGAGAAAGACGAGGAGCAGCGCAGGGCTCTCATCCAACCTGAAAGTGCCTTTAGCAGTGACTCCAAGACGTGCAATACTAATCCTCACTTAAATGCACTAAACGCAGACGGCGGCCGCCACAGAGATGAAGCTCTGGACGCCGCCGTCTTGACAAAAGAAGAGTAAAAGCTTATTTTTCTAGAGAGGGTGAAGGATGGAAGGTGGAACATGGTTAGGGAAAAGAAAGCCTACGTAATGTAAAAAAAATATTCCTCTCAAAGAAACGGGATGAAATTCGGATCCCTCTCGAGCTGTACAACACTGCTGGACCAATGAGTTCACGTCCTCGTCACCACGTTTACTAGAACGATACTCCACTTTCCTGAGTATTAAAGCGCTCCGAGGCTTTAATAAGAGGACACTTTAGTTCTTCTATAGGTTGATAACTCTTCCAGTTACTTGGCAACCGATTATTCGCCAAGTTTATCTTTTTTTTTTTTTTTTTTTTTGCGTTAAAACCAAACCAGAAAAGCAGCGTTTTCTGTCACTCATTTGATTGGTACTTACTCTGTCCATTAGTTCAGCCGGTATTTTAGCTGTAAGCAACTTTTTTTTTGCAGTAACGACTCGCAGAAGCTCAAATTGGTTATGGAATCCAACATAGAGCTGTAGTATTTACCGCTTGAACAGAAACCTCCTGCATGGTTCACAGTTGAAGAGGTGTGTAGTTATTCTTATGCATGTTGGTCCGTTTTCTTCCATCCTTTACAACGTCCTGTGCCCAAAATTCACTGTAACACACGGCTGATGTCAACTATAGCCAAGAGAAACGGTGTTAAGTGTTAGATTTGTTTGGATCTTTTTCGTGATATTGGCTTCTGTTGCATTTAACTAAAGGACGAGACCTTATCTAGCCACTTTAAATAGCGTACTATATCTTCCTCTGTTGCTCGTTTCTGCATTAGTTGAATATCTGAAGAAATGGCTTTGATTAACACCCACCCCCCCCAGTCAGTAATCAGCTCCCAGATTTACTTTAGTGTTTGTTTTCACACCATAACTAAATATTTTCACGTCCTTAAGCTTTCATTAGTGATCAGACAAAGGTGTACCCCCCACTCCCTGCAAGAGCTACTGTAGGTTACCTTCTATGTAAGTTAATCATCCTAACTCATGGGTCATAAAAAGAATGAACTGCTGTTGGCTTTGATTGAATGTGGATGGATTGTGGTGTGGTGTATTTGAAGGCAACTTAGCTACAATGCTTAATAAAACTATATTCTTTTAGTACAGCTTGGTGTCGTGTGTTTATTTAGCCCTCGTCACATTTTAGTAACAGCATGTCGGCATTAATTTTTCACATCGCCCCTGCGCGCCGGTTGCATATTTAACCCCCCCTTTGCATTATTTTTTAAAGCAACAGAGTGAGAAAATGTGCTGTACAAGTCTGAAAGTATCCTGCCACCTGCTGGAGATCTGAACACTTTAACCTAATCGTCTCATTTTAAATGAAGCCTTTTAGCAGTGGGACATGATGCTCATTTACTATGAAGATGAATGAACAGAAGAAGTTATGAATGAAGTCAAAAGGACAAACTCCATCAGCTGTTAAAGAGGAGGGAAAGGAGTTGTGTTGACGTTTTACTATTTACACACTAAACCTGACATTTTATCAAGGAAACACTTCTCAAACTGGAATTGGAGATAAAGATAACACTGGTCTACAAGCAGAAGAGTAAAACTAAGGACACTACACACAGATGATTCACTAAAAAACAAATTAAGTCAAAAATGCTGGTTGGCTGTTGGTAAAATAGAGTGTTAGGTCAAAATATGAAATTCTGAGAATTAATGACAATGGGTTTAATCAAAAGGAACATTTGTCTCAGAGAAACCAGATCTGCTTCAAAACACTGTCTGCACATTACAATACTGTCACTTTTTACAGTCTTTCACCATTTTACATTTTGTTATTTGCACTGTAAAACTGATATTTTATTAAAGAAACACTTGTGTCAAAGTGGAATTGGAGATAAAGTTAATGCTGGTCCACAAGCAAGAGGGTAAAACTGATAAAACGTCACCAAATTTGGGACACTAAAAAAAAAGAAATTTAAGTCTAAAGTGTTTTAGTTTTCAAGATATGCAGTATTGGGTCAAAATGGGAAATTGTATGAATTAATAAGAGATTTGGGAATGTTTTCATATTTGTTCTACAATAAGATTTCTATACGTGTAACATAAATGTGCATAATCCGAAGTATATACAGTATGTAATAGCCTGTACATGTATATGTTGAAAACATTAACCAAGCACTAGTTTTGTCATTTGTTTTTCAATTCATCCTGTCAAAGTATCTCAAATTTAGCACATTATATTTCTAACACAGATAATTTTCAAATACTTAAAGATGAGTGACATTGTCTTCACATTTGGTACAGCAAAGTAAAGAAGAAGGAAAGGAAAAATGAGAGAACAACTAATGAGAAGCTTGATAATTAATAATAAACATTATTTATGTAGCAGCTTGTAAAGCAAGTGTTTCAAGGCAGCTCAAAAGAATAAAATACTAAAAATAATTTATTACAGCACAGAAAATGACTCATAGAAAATCTAATCAAAAAGTTCATTTAATACATAAACTGTAAAACACACACCACAGATATTTGTTACAATTATCAGTCCTTTCAGCACCACCAACATACAACATTTTATTGAAAACATTTGTCTCAAACTTTTTACAGAACAAATCCACTCAAAGAGTCTATTTGTGTTTCTAACATCTGTTGAACTCTAGTTCTATTAAACTCTAAGGGCCGTTCCAGACACAGCCATCATTACTCATTACTGTTGTCATCCTTCAGATGAATGGTAGCATTAGTGTGGAGGGACGGACACTGAACGGTGACGCTTTTATGGCACCGACCAAACCACTTGGGCGAGACCAGACTTCAGTACCTGTGGAGTGAATCTCATCCATGTCATCCAGCAAACGCACATGGCTTTAAGACCTTACACTGGAGGTTCTGGTGGATACATTTATATTTATGTTGTAAAACTGGTTTGAGTGGAGCTGAAATATAATACAAGAGAGTAGAAACAGTGGTAAATGAGTTTAAATTGGTTTTTATGGTATGAAACTGATACTGATCATCTGTGCATGATGTTAATCAGAAATGGGTTCAGAAACCAGTGGAGATATATATAGTTACTTTTTGTCTATCTATCTATCTATCTATCTATCTATCTATCTATCTATCTATCTATCTATCTATCTATCTATCTATCTATACAATTTTTCTACATTTTTTAAAAATGATCTGCCTCAGATTAAACTACTAAATATTTTAATAAGATAAATTGAAAAACAAATGACCAATGTGTTGGTTAGGTGATTTCAATATATATGATAAGTGTGTTATTACACATATATGTTGGTTTATGTCCATTTATACAATAAATGTATAAATCTTCCATTAGATAGAAGCTGTAAAGTGAATGTATTATAATGGGCGGACTGTTTTGAAGTAGATCTGGTAGCTCTGACACAAACATTCCACATTCTCATATTAATTCCATAATTTCACTCATTCACAGCATCAGCTGTTACTGAGTGCGTCGTTTTGTGTTGTTTGATGTATTTTACTTTTAATTATTTCATACTTTTATTGTGAGTTTATTGGTCAACTGGTCAATTCAGTTGTTTTAAATGTGGTTTATAATAAATAAATAATATATATATTATATAATAATATAAGATAAATACATTTAGATTGGATTTTGAACCGTGAATGTATATTGGAAGCTGCGGTCCAACAGCCTTTTTGACTTAATTTTCCTCTTTTTGGTAAAAAAAAAAAAATAAAATAAAATATTCCACTACTTCTATTGTAGAGGTATTTTACTCGTAGACCAATGTATTTATTTATTTATTTGGTTTAGATTAAAAAACTATTATTCCTTGTGCATTATCTTTTTTTTTTAATCATTTAGATCGCATAGCCTATTCCGTCTAATAGTGATATTTCTGTGTTTCCTGTGCTGTCCAGTAATAATATAATAATAATATGGACGGAGGCCGGTTCCTAATGATCCGGACTCATTCATCTGATTTAAACCTGCTGCCTGACGTAACTTTCATAGTTATTTATTTATTTATTTATTTCGTAACCACATCGGGGCTACATGTTCTCGTCGGCTCCTAATATGAGCGCCTCGGTGCCGTACAGTCACCAGGGGGCATGCACACAGTAATAATAATAATAATGCATTTCAGGAAAGCCTGCTACGACGAGCCCCGCATCGGCTGCACCGCTCCGTGTGAACGCAAACCCGGCCGTGCTGTGATGGAGATGTGCGTGTAGGTTCATGTGTCCGGCGGGACTGCCCCTGGCTTTTTTTCTGGGGAAGATCATATTGGATCATATTGTTTGCAGGACGTTGTTCCTCCTGCAGCCCCCCCAGTCTATCCCGACGTAGTTGTGAATTGAACATGGCGACTGTACCAGTATATTGCATCTGCAGATTACCTTACGACGTGACCCAGTTTATGATCGAGTGCGATGCTTGCAAGGACTGGTTCCACGGCAGGTAAGGCCAGATTGTTCGCTTGTGGTGCTTTTTTGTGTGTGTGGCGGGTTGCATTTGCGGAAAACAAACAAAAATGGCGAGGTCTCGGTAGCATTTTGACAGCTTTGTGGCTCTCGGTCGCCCGTCTACATCTGAAGAGAGGCCGCTTGGTGAAGAAGAAGAAGGCGGAGTTAAATATAGCCGACCGGGGTTGTGACATTTTTTCGCGAATAACACAAAACAGACTGTCCGTATAAGAAAATACACCGCTTTATCGACTAATTTCGCGTTGGGCTTCGTCTAATAACTGGACTTAGCGGCTGTTTGACGTCCCCCGCATAGCCCCCCGAACTGAACCGTTGTAACGAGCGGTCGACAGCGGCTCGAGCAGCGGGGGAAGCCTCGGCAGACCGGGCTGCTCATTTGTCTCCGATTTTAGCACCTTCTCTGTCCGCATTTCCTCTGTTTTGTCTGTAAATGTTGTCATATTTTCACCTAGCTTGTTGGGTGTTGTTACAAAACACGGTTAGAAATCACGACCAGGCAGAGCTCGGTCCCGTCCTGCCTTCCTGCCAGGCAGCGGCAGCTATGGCTGACAATAGCCCGTATTAGATGTCCTTAAGCCTCGGCGAGGGGAAGAATAAATGTGTTAGTTGGAGCTGGTTTGTCAGTACTTTGAACTACGGCTGAGCTGTGTTTAGTTGTCTGTTATTAGACGGAGCCCGTCGTCCGCCGCGGCTCATCACTTTCCCCGCCGTTCGTAAGCTGGACTGATCTCGGCCAAATCCGTGTTATCATCATGTTATATTTCACTCCTGTTGTCCTAGTTGTTGTTTCACACGCCTGTTTCACGCACTGCTCTTTGTTTTAGCCTGTTTCTCGCCGTTCGGCTCATGTCGGCTTGTCACGTTGGGAAAAAGAGCATTTGTTAATCGTGTTTCGTTTGGTGAACGAGCCCTTCAGAGCAATGGACAGTATTTACGCGCCTGAACGTTAACCCTTTAATGCTCCGCGGGCAGAGCGGCTGTACGGAGCCTTATCACGGTATGTGGTGGTGAATTAAAGGCTGGGGACAAGCCATGACCTCCAGTCACAAAGCAGCATAAGCCAGAATACTAAAGACGAGTCTTTATTCAAGGGTAGAAACACGGCCACATACTCAGTACATGTACACACACTGTATATGCACAGGTGAAACCCCTCAACTCATCATATACTGCAAGAAATACTGTACATTAATGTCATATAAGGTGACAGAAGTGGAGCTGGTAGCAGTATTTTTCAGCATTTAACAACATCTAGTTCTTCGCAGACTGAACTGGACCTCTGTGACCCACCAAAATAAGGAAAGAGTAAACAAAGGCTTTATTCAAGAATAGAAACAAACATCTTTATATACTCAATACATGTACATATACTGTACTAAAATCACAGAAACTTAATAAATACTAATGTCATACAAGGTGACAGAAGTGGAGGTGGCGTTAGTATGTTTCAGCATTTAGTAATATCTAGTCAACTCAGCGACTAAACTGGACCTCTGAAACACCCCAGAATAGAAACATGTTTATTCACTGCATGTGTATGCACGGGTAAAATCACCTCAACTCATCACAAACACAGAAATACTGTACGCTAATGTCATAAAATGTGACAGGGGTTATTAAAGTGGAGATGGCTTCAGCATTTTTCAGCCACTAAACTGAACCTCTGGAACACACCAGAATAGAAACATGCTTACTCAATGTGTGTACATGTACTGTAATAAAATCACCCTGACTCAAAACATACTGTACATTAATGACACCCAAGGTGACAGAAGGGGAGGTGGGGTCAGTATGATTCAGCAACGAACAAAATTCTGTTATTCAGCGACTAAACTGGACCTCCATAAGGCACCAATGTAAGGAAAGAGTCACCAAAGAATCTTTATTTTAGAATAGAAACATGATTATTTGCTCAACACATATACGTCTACTATAGTAAAACCACCTTAACTCATCGTATACAGTAGGAAACACTATACATTAATTTCATACAAGGTAACAGAAGTTATTAAAGCAGAGCTGGTTTCAGTATTTTTCAACACAACAAAATCCAGTTATTCAGCAGTCAAACTGGCTCTCCATAATGTGTCTGAATAACAGAGACTTCCAACAAAGACTTTATTCAAGAGTAGAAACACATTAAATCACTCAACACATGTACATTTACTGTAGTAAAATAAGCTTTATTACGTATACAGCGGGAAATACTAAAAATAAATGTCTCAAAATATGAATGTGAGGATATTAAAGGGGAAGTAGCCTCAGTACATTCCAGCAGAAAACAAAATCCAGTTATTCAGTGACCAAACATCAACCCTGACTCCAGTTTATTTCAGTATTTAACAAAATCTTGTGATGCAGCAACTTAACTGTATATGTAACACATCAGCATAAGGTAGACTACCAACAAGTATCTTTAGAAAGTCATGCATGGACTTACCCTGTATTCACAGAAGTAAAACCTGCTCTATCAGAATATATTAGTGGAGAATACTATAATGTAGTGTCTTAAATGTAAGAATCATTTTTAAAGCAGAGCATTAAACAAAGTCCACTTATTCAGAGACCAAACTGGACCTTCATAAAGTATCAAAGCCAGACCATTAACAGGGTCTTCATTCAAGAGTAGAAAGAAATGAAATGCTCAGTACATGTACAGAAACTCTACTTTCACCTGTAAAATTACCTTAACTCACCCTCTACACCAGGGAATGCTTTATTTTTAGTGTCTTGAAATGTGACTGAGGTTATTAAAGTAGAGGTGGCGTCAGTGTATTCCAGCACTTAACAAAATACAATTACTCTGCAACTAAAGTGGACTTCTGTAATGCATCAATCTCAACTAGAATATCAATAAAGCATCTTTATTTATGAATAGAAACACATTTAAATGACCAGTATATGTTGAAATGTCATCTTGACTCAAGTAAAATCAGCTTCACCAACGTATACAATGGGAAATAATCAATTAAAGTCTTCTAATCTAAAATACAAATGTTATTAAAGTGAGTCTTTCATCAGTATATCTCTGCATTTATCTGAATCTAATTATTCATTGTACCACATCAGATCTCCATTAAAGAACACCTCATGGTATTTTAATGAAATTACATTCTCAAAAGCTCAGTTGGACTAAAGATGCACCGATAAATCAGCCAATATCGGCCTGGTTGACTGGCATCATTTTGCAAATACGATGACATTTCACCAGAGGCAGTGGCTGATGTTTATCTGGTGTGGTTTATTAAAGGTTGTTTCATAAAGTTTATGATTGAATTGATGGTCAGGCAAAGATAGTGTGTTGAAGGCTTGAAATACTTTGGAAGAGTTCAGTCATTTTTTTGTTTTTAATCAAATCAAATTTTATTTATATAGCGCCAAATCATAACAAAACTTATCTCATGACACTTTAGAACTGGAATAAACCAGACTCTCAAGCCAATTTACAGAAACCCAACAGAATCCTCCAGGAGTAAACACTTGGTGACAGTAGAATGAAGATATCTATTTTTTCTAGCACTAAAGGGAGAAGAATTATCAACAACAATTAATTAAACCAAACAGAAAATAACACTGGCATCATTTAGTGGGCACATTGATATTCTATAAAACACTGTTGGACTAGAATTTCACATTTAATGTTTTTCATGTGCTAAAAAATTATATGTGCTAAAAAAAAAAAAATTACTTTTTGTGTTTGTAGCTGAACCGTGTTAGCTTAGTGTGACTTCATGATACGATTGCTGTCCCACTCCATCTTAACTTCTAAACAGCTTTATTTAGGCGAACGGTTCAGATGCCAGTCGATAACTACTCCTTATTTGTTGTTTTAGATATAACAAAGCAGAGCAGGACGTTAAGATGCTGTGTTCAGTTATTATGCCCAGCTGTTGTTGATCAGGAAATAGCTTAGCTCAAACGCTAACTGCTCCCCAAACCACAATGTGTTGTTTTTACTGTACATTTTTGTGTCGTCCCATGTTGAAGGAATAAGGCCCAAAGCCTACCAACAACCTCTGGACTAGACTGAGCTTTATAGTTATGTAATAATAGTTTCATATTAACACCAATGGTAAATGTGAAAGAAGTGCTGTAAGTTTTAAACAGATCAGTGTTTTAACATTATAGCCTCTTTTTTTTTTTACCATGAGTCATTTTAATCACCCTTTTATTACAATAACTAACTGTGGTTTTTAGCAAACAAGCTCTAATACCGAAGAATATAGAAGCAAAGAGGCAAATTTTCACTTCCAAAACCCTGATGCTACACAATAATGTAACCGTAAAAACATAGGTTTCACTTTATCAGTAGCAACACATACAGACCAAAAAGTTTAGAAGAAAAAGGCAAATACTGTGTTACTTTTTGAGAATGGCCTTCAGTCCAAAAAAAGGTGGAAAAGTATGTCTTCTACAGTGTGATTCTGTCATAATGGAATAATCAATTAGCTTTGGTATTTTTGTGAATACTCAGTACTGGGGCTGGGCGATATGGGGAAAAAATCCTATCACGTTAATTTTTTTCATATCAGTCAATATTGATATGTATCACAATAGAAATCAAATCACTATTTTTGTCAAACTTAAATTTTCCGTTACTCAAGTTAGTTGTGAAGACATCAGAAGGTTATTTTTGATTTGAAATATGATTTGTTTTCTGTCAGAGGTTGAACATGACAGATGTGCTGAAGAACATAAAACTGTTTCAGATAAATAAAACAGGTCCATATATTTTAAACTAAACTAAAAGTCGGGGGCGGGTGTGTTCCGTCCGTACCTCACAGTGAGTACGCTCAGACCATACAACCGTACCAAGTGAAAGTGTAACTTAAGACACTTTACTAATTCCTCTAATTCTCCCGCTGTCGTGCAGCTCATTTTCCTTTTCCCTACCTTTGGAAAGTTTCATTTGAGGGGGGCAGGACGTATGTTTGAGGGGGCATTGCCCCCTCTTGCCCCCCCACCACAGAACTGGGCCCGGAGGGAACCCTCATTATCTCCGTTACCGGTCTCCCGCTGCAGCCCAAACATCAGCGTGTCTGCTGCGGATGGCTGCTGTGTGTGTCAACCGAACTTGATGTGGCTCTATTCCAGCCTGATTGGTTCGGTGCGGCGCTACTTAATTATGACTGGCTATTCTTATGTCTGTCAAAACATGGACAAATGAATGGTATCAAAATTGTATCCACCATGTCTCATATTTCTATTGAGGAAAAGTTATTTTGTGACATATATATATATGGTTATCGTTGTATCGCCCAGCCTTACTCAGTACTCAATACCCAACAGTGACTAAGCTGGGTGGCTAAGAAACTATCTGATACTATCTGGTGATAAATAGAATATTACTTCAAATGCCATAGGTATCAACACAGCTTTACAGGAATGTGAAGTATATTGCTCTACTGTTAGCTAATGCTAATTGGTATACAGTGTTGTGGTCTTTAACCACTAAAAGCTCCACTAGCAAGTTGCTATCCCTGTTGTTTTGTGCAGGGCAGGTTGTATACTGTGGGTTTATCAGAGCTTTTATCAGTGTCATAATGTGTTTGCTGCTTGAAAATGATGCTGATAAGAACAATCAGTAAAATAAATCACTATAGTTGTCAGTTGTAAAAACAAAACAGTTCATTCAAGGATGCCGCAGTTAAAGGAACCTGCAGAGGTTACTGGAGATTGTCCAAGCAATGGGAAAGAACACTGAATCAGTATTTTAATGGTCTAACATAATGGCGATTTACACAAAGGACAAGTTCCAAAGGCTCAAACTAAAGACAGAAAAAAAACTGTGAAAATCCTTAAAATCAGGTACTACATGGTAAAGTATGTTGCCTCTCCAGGCCTTGACTCACTGTGTAACCAATATGAGTCATGTTTCACAGTGTCGGGACTGGATTAGTAATATCCAGCAGCTAAACTTGCCTTATCGTTATGAGTGATGTTGCTTCTGTAAATCAGTTACAGGGAGTGGGCCGGTGTATACCCAGTGTTTTGTACATGGGCTTTTAAGATGCCACGTAGAATTAATTTGATATTCCACGTCTCTCCAGTATATAACAGTTATAGATGTATGTCACTTGAAACTAATTAGAGGTAATTACTTGAGTTATTTAAGTTCCTATAACCCAGAAAACACTTTACTGTGAAACAAAAACTACCACTTCAGCTGAATGTCATGCTTAATCTTCACCACTTCACTTTCATCGACCACAAATTACTTATTAATCTGTCTTTAAATTACTTACTTGATTTTTTCCTCTCAGACGTAACCGGTTGTAGAAGTCAGTAAAGACCTCACAGCTGTTTCCAACAGCAAGAAAAACATTTGGTGAAAAAAGGTGCATAATTTATTGTAACGGTCCTTTTGTAAATATTCATTTGACCTAAATGTGGAGAGGAACATGTTTAATGTTACTCAGAAACACAGATGAAACAAACCCGCAGAGACAATTTGCAGCGAGTCACACAAGTTTGTGGAGAAGCTGGAGGTGATGTCAGCGCTTCAGCTCTTTATCACATGGCCATCCACAGTTGTTAAGGCAAATGTTGTAGCAACTGGTTATGTTCAGAAGAAACAGTATGTGCAGGATGTTTTTGCCGTTCGATGTTTTGCACTCTGAATATTTTCCTAACATTAGACCAAAAATTGCGCTGTATCTCCTCCTTTAAGGTATCTGTGTATCATGAACGGTACAATATCCTTACCAGCACATAGCTCTGCCAGTTGCTTCCCATTAAGCACACTTGTGTATCTCCTGGCCTCTGGGAAAGATAAACAAATATAAAACCCTTATGACTGTAACATTTACGGTACTGGGAGTTATAGTTGACATTATCAACAGTTGGAGAAGTGCTGCCAGCAGTTGTACAGATTATGTTTTATAATGCTAGTCTGTGGTGAATATCATCTTTAGGCTGCAGTATTTTTTTGTCAGCTGCAGTACCATGAGCTGCCACCAGGGAAGCTAGTCTTTGGACATTGGTGTGGATTTGTTGAGTATTAGACAGAGAGATGGAATCAGAAGGCACATAACATAACGATGATGGGTTCATGGTCAGCACCTTTATCACCTTAAGTTAGAACATGGACAATGCCAAAATAAACTCCCCTGAAATACTCCAGACAGCTTATTTTTGTAGGAGATTAGGAAAATATTGATAGCTTTAAGCAAGAATTGTGACATTGAGTTTTATTTAATATTTTATTAGACAGTAAACTATGTTTAAACTCCGACCACTAGGGGGCGGTGTTGTACTCTATATTCAGCACATACAAGGAATTCTTTGTCGGCAATAGTTGTATCTCTCGTATTAGATAAATAAAAATGCGACAGATAATGTAAGAAGAGTAAAATCAGAAAAACTCTGTATACATATAAACTTATTAATATTAATGTAAGACTTAACCTGCTTTGCCTAATAAAGAAGATGCTATGATGACATCAACAAGAGCCATGGCCTTTTAAAAAATGTGTTATAAGTTACTGAAATGAATGAATACTTGACGAACACAATGAAAAAACTGCAATAAATCTTTCACTAGTACTATTAAAATTTTACATTTGTCATTTCTACACTATTAGTAACATATATTGCGCATAATGGAAACAAATAGCCTCATTTTTAATTAATATAGTTGCATTTGGTGGCTTCTTTGTGATGGCCCCGCAGTCAGCCTGCATCTGGTGTGTTCTTAATACTGTAACAGATTCATAAAAAATATCACACTACGTCACCCTTCTATCATGGATTGTAATATATCGCAACGTATAGAATTGCACCCCTTGAATCAGCAAGTGCATATAGTAAATGTCATCTTTAAATTCTCTCTCTGTTATAATGATACATCCATGGATCACTTCCATCCATCAGCTTCCTGTTGCTGCAGACAGACAGCAACACAACCATTTACTTAAATGAGCTAAACATTTAATACATCTCATATTACATGACATGATACTGTGCTGCACAAAACCACAAGGAGATATATTAAGTGGCTAAAACAATGTCACAGAGAAATGGAACATAGCTGGACTGTGTCTCGGGTTATGGGATGTGGATGACAATGGTATGTCAGTTTATGTCGCTTGAATGACAATAATATATGTCTTAATATTGTCTTGTCTTAAGCCAGGCATGATGTCACAAAACACTGCATTTACAGCAGCAGCATTCATATTACACCAACTCTAGATTATAGACGACTTGTGCTAAGAATCACAATAAATGAACCTCAACGGACTCACCAAAGGAGCAACACTAATGTTACAAAAGACCCATAATCCAGTTCCTTCTGTAAAATACTGTATTTAATGTTTAATGTAAAGAATGTGTGTCTTTGAAAGCAAGAGAGGTGGCAAAGTCAAACACCAAAGTGGACCTCATACCGCCGACTTAAAAGATTACCTGTCAATTTGTATTTGATTTAATACAGAACAAGCTGCAGTACATGGAGCGTATTCAGTATATTGTCCGGCTTTAACCGTATCCCGATAAGAAAATCCATTGAGTGTTGAGGGAGCTGAAGGCAACGCTTTGTGCAGCTGCTTTACAGAAAGCCCTCGAGTGGTTCACCGGAGAGGACATAGGTTTTTATTTATATTATTTTCACACTGATTGTTTCCACTGCAGTACTGAGCTTCAAGTGCCCGTTGGCCTCTGACAGTAACCATAAAATGATACGAGGTCGGGTTTCCCATGGCACATTCATGTACAGTATCTTTGACATTGAAACAGCTCTGCGTCTTTGGATTAAACTAGAATGATAGATTTTTAATAAAATGATCAATATAATGAAAGTGGCAATGAGACGGTGTCTATTTGAAGTTGTATTGTAGAAAACAGTTACACTGTGATTATTGTGGACAAATTGCAATTTAGAAAAATGCGGATTATTGACTTAAACAAAACTAAAAATTAGAGACATTCATTGTGCATAGTTTATACCCTTCTGCTCTTATATTTATTTTTACATTTTTTGCACTTACATTGCCCTAAAAGTTACTGAATCTGGACCTTTAAATTGCAGAATTTTTCAATTAAATAACTGCACAGGTTCATATTATAATTGTGATCTCATTAATTATGCAGCTCTCATTACTTGTTAATTTGAATAGACAATAAAGGGCCATAATAAGGTAAATACATAGTTACTGTCAGTGAATATAATAGCACTATTATACACAGGGGAGTTGTCAGATCTACCCTCGGACATACAGTAAGTAGAAAATGTAATGTACATAATTTTTACTAATAGAGAAAATCTAAAATGGATGTTTGTTATTGTCAAGAAAATCAGAGCAAACATTATTGAGGCTTAACATCAAATCACCAGGCCTTACACACCCTTTCCTCCTTTGAAATACTTCATATGGAAACAGCATGTCATTCCAGATCTAATGTGTGTGTATTGATGGCAGCAGAAGGCCTTTTCTGTTTCACTGCAGCCTTTAGTTCATCTCTATGGACCATACAGCTGATATACTGAGGACATAAAAGGAAAGCTATGATACACATACATTAAAACAGCATTCTTTAACATCTATTTTCAGACATGTCATACTGACATAGAAATGTGCTTTACAATTCACATTTCCACATTTAATCCCTGTTTGGCAAACGCTCCTGTGAATCTGCCTGGACCTGACTTCAGTCCTCGACGCCTGACTGTTTACTGGCTCTAGGTTCACTCTGGATGTTGGAATGTTTTTTAGCTTCACAGTAGATCACTGTGAACACACAAATAATAGTCTAACATATTTTGCATAAGCTGCTCCTCTCTTAAAGTAAGTATACTTCAATTATTAAATTTTTCAGTATAACTTAACTTTTGGTAATGGCATTGAGGTAACACGAGCAAAAAACCCTGGGCATAAATGACAGCGAATGAGTCTCTGGAAAAATCTACCAAGTGCAAACTAGTGTCTAAGTTATCAATTAGTAAATGAAATCAGACCGTAATGTAAAAATATGCAAACACGATGAGGGAGTCTCCAAACTAGCCTCTGATGATGGACTTCAGAAATGACTATGTGCCAAACAGTAGTGTCTGTTGTATTTAGGTGTGTTCTTGAAAGTCGTCCCTTAAGCGACCCTACCCCCGTCCACTTTATGTACCTAAGTACACCAGCATAATCCACCTGTAGTACATACAGAAATAGTCTTTGTGTTATTACAGTGTCCATACTGGGTCCTAGAATACTGCTTTAACTTCCAAGTAAAGCCTCAGTGCAAATCACTTTTGTTTGTGCGTCTTGGGTGTTAACTCAGTATTATACACACTTAAATGCCTTTTTACTCACATCAAGGTAATCAACTTACTTGTTTTTTGGTGTGTCTGGCTGCAGGATTAGCTACAGCAAAACTGTTGCCTTTCAGGTAACAGGGCAGGGTTCAAAGGTCACACCTATTTAGTGTTTGAATAGATCCTTACAGCTACGTTCTTGTCCATACCTCCACCATGACCTCACAGTCCTTCAATTCCATCAAGCACCCTTTTATGAATCTGCTCTAATGTAACGGTTCCATCCTCAGCCCATTCACTACCCTTCGAGTTTCATGTAGATTTTGTCTAATGCTGTTGACGGACAGACAAACAAACCAGCAGAACATTAGACCTGGACGACTGGGGGTCTGTGGAGGAGGTTGGTAAATACATCAACTTCAAAACAGCAGCCCCAAAACTAATGGTAGACCTCATAGTGGCTGTGTACGCTTATATATGTAGTGTCTGTTTATTTATTGAATTATTTTAATCAACACATACCCAGAAAACATAAAACCACAACACATAAATATATTATTATGTATTTGAGCGTGCATGTGAACTGCAGATCAATTGCAAAATTGAATAAACATAGTGTGAAATACAGCTTTACTGTTATATTGAGCAATTATAACACCCAAGTACTCTTTAAATCTCAGTGTAGAGTTGAAGTAAAAGACTAATGCAGGAGTGTGTGTTGACATTAACAGGGCACATTAAAAGCAGCTCCAACATATTGTGGGTTGTTTGTTCTACCTTTGCACCAAATTTAATAAAAATCGGGTCAGTAGTTTTGTCAGTAGCTACAATCCTGTCGACTGATCACACAATTCAATTTTACATCAAAGAGAAGCTCATGTCAATTGTAGTTGTTACAGAGAATCAGAAAATGAGGTTATGGTTCGAAAGAAAGTTGCAATTTGAGCATCTTTAATTTAAGCAGACATTTTTCTTGCAGAATTAAATCAGGCCAAAGCCATTACCAGATCTACAGGGGTGTTTATAGTCGGTGTCATCGGATGACAAATCACACTTACATTAAACAACTGAGTATTGAAATGTTTTATTGAAGGTTTTCTTGAAGCATCAGCCTTGAATGTTCATTTCATTAAGGTTTCTAAGCTCTGTGCTTTAAGCATTGTTCTAGTTCCCTGATTTATGAATGAAGCGAAAGCTTCAAAGTTTCTAGTTCGGTTTGTTTGTTAACACCTTAGCAGCAAAACTATTGGTTGAATTCAGACCAAATTGGGTTTATAGATTGGCAGTGACCCAGAATAGATGTGATTACATTTTGGGAGAAGTATGTCAAAGTTCAAATTTTTTATGAAGTTTTTTTAAAAAAAATTCCCATTTACCTATAATGGGTGAAATTTCAAATGTCTATAAAAACATCAATTTTGTTTCAATTTATTTCAAACTTGGCACATATATAGAGGCAGTTGATATGCTGACATCAGCACACATATAGACATGATGACATCAGCTGGATCGATGCCAAAATAAACCACAATACGTGTGAGGGGCGGGGTCTGTTGTGCCTGGCACCACTTGTTTCATTTGTTTCCTTTTTTCTGACTTTTGCTGGCCCGTTGCCTCCCTAATACTGCAAACTTTAGCTCATTAAATGAAGATTTTCTTGCTGCTTTCCTTGATGTTGGACTTTTTTCTAACACCTCTTCAGGCTTTTTTGGCAGTCCGATGTGAGATGTCACTACTTACAAATATTTTGCATGTAATAATCAGACCATGTCACAACTTATTAAGCACTATTTAATGTCTGTGCTGCTGGTAGTATGATGATACTAAGTTTTTGTCTTTAAATTATTTGGGATCCTGCATACAGTAAATACAATCCAATCCTTCTGAATGTAAGAAAAATACACATAACATGTGCTGTATTGGTGGAACAAAATTAGCATGTATTGTACAACTGCAGGAAAACTGGGACTTCTCTCAGTTGCTCTTGTGCCACTAAAAAAATGCAGGTCAAAAGGCAGTCAGAATGAGGTCACAATGCAGCTCATGAAATAAGTGGGAATTTGGTCCAGGTTTGAAAATAAATCTTCAATAAAATCTCCTCTGAAACCATCCAAACCTGCTGTAGATGTTAGACGTGCAGGTCATGTGACCTGTCAGCAGAAACAGTCTGGAGTCAAGGTGAGATGTTTATATAGCCCTGCACGTCGCTGAAAGGCAAAGCTGGCCCAGAAGTTACTCAAGTTTGTAAAAACGGGTCTGACCCAGATGGTGTTGACTGGTAGAAAACAAGTGGAGTCCTAATGATCTCAACTGAACACTTGTGATGTCAAAGGTTCTGCCAGTGAGGAAAAGTCTGAATTTTCTTTGTTTGTTTCCTCGTTCTAAGTGGGCGTTCTCAATCAAGCCACCGAGTAAAGATGTCATGAGCAGGCATTTCTAGTATGTCCACACACCCGCCTACTATTCA
This sequence comes from Apogon talboti, assembly GCA_037367365.1. NCBI lineage: Eukaryota > Metazoa > Chordata > Actinopteri > Kurtiformes > Apogonidae > Apogon > Apogon talboti. The sequence continues at coordinate 6,843 of JAPQRQ010036606.1, read as the reverse complement.
GAGAAAGTGAGCAGACTGTGTAGTAAGGCTGTGGAGTTCCCAAGGGGGAAAAAAAACACATTGTGGGAAACTCCCAGTTCTGTGAGTTTGGGAGCAGCGGCTCCAAACGGGAGGAATCTGGTTGTGCAGGGGAAGATGACAGCTGCAGTTTGAGACCGTAGGAAGAGGTGGGCTCTGTCATCACACCAGCAGAGCACTGCTCTGCACTCTGCTTTTAACACATTTTTGATAATGCTGTCAGTTTATGCATCACCTAAGTTTTTTTGCTTTTCATTTTATTACAGTGTTATCACATGAACCCTGTTAAAATGTAGAAATGACTTCACGGCTCAAACTGAGGCAAACATCACCAGTTAATTCAACCATCACTTCCTTTCTCTGCTAGAGTCTAGCATATGCGTGAGACTAAGCATGATCTAGGAGCAAAGAAGTATTTATAGTCGACTGTCCTCGTGTGTCCTGTCCTGCACTAATGTGGTACAAAGGGACAGGACAGGACAGGACAGTCAACTACCAGAACAACTGCACTTGTTCAGTGGAGAGCAAAGTGCAGATGCACCTTTACTGTCTTTCAGTTCAGATAATGACTAATTTCACATGGGCATTTCTTTTTTCATAAATGGTTCTTTTTTTTCCACTACTGTACACAATGTCTTTTTGTGCTTTAACATCAAACATTTATACTCATGTTTGAAGAAATAAAAGTTGTGGCATGTCAGTAGTCCTGGTTGGCAGCAATTAGCATGCTAATCAGCTAACTCCACATCGTCCTATCTCATTATACCCCTTTTTAACACTAGTGTCAGTAGTGAATCACTGTAGTAACATAAGAAGATGAAGACGTAGCACTGCTGAGTCTGTGTTATAAATGTAGTTAAGTTTTAGTATGATTTCCACATGCCTGTATGCGTCTAGTAGCTGGTCGTTAACATTAGCTAACTCCATTTTTAAACTAATGGTTGTGATGTTTCACACTGTTGTCACTGTAGAGGAGCAGAAGAGAAGAGTTTAAGAGTTTAAGTTTACCTTAAAAATTAAGTTATGAGTGACTCCTGGCATAAAACTGTCCAACTTTAAAACAGTCAGCCAAATTTTCAGAATACAAAAATGTTTTAACTGACATAAAAGAAAGTTTTGATCAGAGTATTAAGAGCAATTTTGATGTAATGTCAAATATATAAATGTACTGTATTTCAGCACTATCTACATCAGCTAACATGCTAACCAGCTAGCCATCATGTAGTTAGATTAATAGAAGTAGTGATGCTCGACTCTGCTGTTATCAGTTGTTTTGTTGCTCTGCTTAGATCGGTTCATTAGCTGATATTACATGCTAATGCACAATTAGCATCTCACTTCAACTAACCTGTGGCTAATTAGCTCAAGTTTTGGTGACGTTTGTTAATATAAAGCAGTGGTATCAGGTCTTTAACGGCACCTAAAATTCTCCTTATGTTTATGATCGTGTTTTGGTACCTCACAGTTTATTTCTTAGCTGTAGTGACAAGTGTGAAGAGTTTGGTTGTTTCTAACTTTGGTTTTGATGCCTGTTTGTTCCTGACAGACCACAGAGCTGTAACCAGGTCTCATCTGTTGAAACACCTCAGACCTTCACTTGTCTCAGAAAATGAGACAGATAGCGTTATAATTTGCTAGTCTATAGATTTACTGTTAAAGATCATCACAAAGGTTGTATGATTGTTATGGAATCAGCAGTTTTCACTCTTTTATTCAAAGAGAAGAGCCTCTGATCTGTCTCCAAAATCCCTAAGGCCATGGGGTGTTTACACCTGGATGTCGGAATCTTTGATCTTTGGTCAGAAGTCCTTTAATAGCGGCATTTATCATCTTTATGTTGCGATATGTCCATTATAAAGCTTCATATGGTGTTGATTTATTGTTGAAAACTGTGCTAAGAATGTAAGAACACAGTAGAAAGGTCGGGCACAGCTTGATCTGCTTCGAAGCTTCACGGAGACGATAGAGACCGACGGCAAGTCACAAACCCAGGAGCATTTAGTATGACACAACTATGGAACGACTTCAAGCTAGCTAGATCAACACCTTTTCAGCTTTCACAAAACAAAATAATGTTCTATACAGCAAGAGCTGCTGGAGTTTCCAGACTCCCTCAACAAAAACAGCAATAAAGCAGGAGTTGCTGCTTTACTGCTTGTTCAGTTTTTTAGTTTGTCGGTTTTTACCAGAACTAAGCAGTAAGTTTGACCTTTAGAGAAATATTCTAATAATTGTTTTTTGTTGTTGTTGTTGTTGTTTTGAGACAAATATATTCACAGATGTAAATATATTGTATCAGTACTTATTGTCTTTTAGGTGACTTTTTTAGACTGCATTGAAATCATCTGAAACTAAAGGCTGCCCACAAGAAGTGCAGGGATGTTCAGAAATCTAAATATACTTGTCATTCTTTTCTAAATGGATTCTTTAAGGATCTCAAAAGGGCACATTACCACAAATTTACATGACTCACACAGTGTTTCCCTCCTCATTTCAGCTGTGTTGGTGTGGATGAAGATGACGCTCCAGATATTGATATTTATCACTGTCCAAACTGCGAGAAGACCCATGGCAAATCCACATGTAAGTCGTGGTGTCCTCATAATCATTTCACTTTTGGTGTAAAGTTGCTGTGATATACTGTATGTACAGGTTTGGGCTGATTCTTTTACCTCTTGTTTTCATTTGTTCAGTAAAAAAGAAAAAGAACTGGAGCAAACATGACACGGGACAAAGCACAGACATCAAAGCTGTTCAAAACGGCAGTCAGGTTTTCATAAAGGAGCTGCGCAGTCGGACATTTCCAAGGTAAACGCACACTCTACAGACTTTAACCAAGATAACATCGACTTCATAACCAGACGAATTAGTCATTTGTTTGAGTCACTCAGGTTTGTGTATGCATGATATTTTACTGAAAGGTCAAAGCTACAAATATATTAACGATCTGTAGTGAAGAAATGCCATATGACACATTGTGTACACAGTTTAATTGGAGTCACATCTAATTAATGAAGCTGGATTACACTGAGTGTGTCCATGTGAACCTCATTACAGACCCTTCACTGTTGTCTCTGCATCAGTTTGATCTCATAGTAATATCCCACTAGAGGGCGCCATCTAATAACTATAGGTGGTGTTTGTTGAAGCTCTACACTCCACAGAACACAAGCTCCACAAGTGTAATTGTGTGTGTGTTTCAGTGCCGATGACGTAGTGGTGAAGCTGAGTGGAAGTCAGCTGAGCATGGATTACCTGGAGGAGAACGGCTTCAATGAGCCAATCCTGGTTCAGAAGAAGGACGGCTTGGGCATGTCCATGCCCGCTCCCACCTTCTACATCAGTGACGTGGAGAACTATGTCGGTCAGTGACTAACACTGCTGTCACACACACACACTGCTATCACTGCACCTCACTATTACTGCCATAATTACCTCCTCTGCAATCATCAGTGTTACTAGATTAGACTAGTAACTGCTATTAATGTTTCCCTCCTATCACAAGAGGTGTATTATACACACTACTACAACCAAGGTAATACTACTACTACTACTACTACTACTGCTACTACTACTACTAATGATAATAATAATAATAATAAAGAAATGCTCCTCATGACACAGACATAGAATGAACATAAAAACAGGAAGAAATAAGAATATATTCAATATGTAATAAGATGGAAAACCCAAATGAATGTAATAAAATAAAAGGGAAAACACAGTATACCTGTAATGCAACAAACCTCAGGGTGTATTTCACTTAATGTGGACACATGAATCTGGACCTCACCTCCCACCAGACTTCAACTCACCGCTGATCTTGATCACAGTGAGATAAACATTACACTTTTCTCATAATCTCGGGGTGGATCTCGTCTGTTTTTTTCTGGCCAGCCTCTCATCTGAGATGATTTGTTGCTTGATTTGTGACAGCAAATTTAATATGTTTGCGTTTTCTTTTTACTGAACAAACAGAAGCGAAACATGTCAGTTTGACTGAAAGAAATCATCAAAAATTAGATTGAATAAAACTGTTAAATATGAGCCGCAGCCCCACATTTTAGATTATAGATGATCTTACCTGTAAGTTAAAGCCCTGCTTTTCACTCTAATTTTCAATAGAAATCAATAGAAAATCTAACATTCTTTCAAAATATATGATCATAGGTCTAACTGTTCCAGTCATCCTGCTTGCAGAATATGTACATAGACTGTAGCTGTACTATTATAAGTACATGACAGTCGTACTTATGAATGAGTTCTCCCAGCTACGATCCTGCTACTGTTACATTCAGACGTGCTACTACAGTAATCACAACCATCGCCACTAGGCCTGTCACATTTATTGCATAATCACCTTAGCGCTGTTATTTTGCATAATCATGATAAGTGACTCCATTGAGCTGCATAAAAACACAAATGTCATATTTCATCACTAGTCCCAGGCATTTTCCACATTTGATATTTGGCTGGCGCTCTTTTACTGTTGTTCTCCTCAGTGGAGAAGTAGCGCCACCTACTGTTTTTCAAGCCTTACTTCTGTTGGAACCTGTCATTAGTCATTTGCTTATTTCAGAAATAGGTGTTATGTATGTGTAATCTGTACAGAAATGAAGTTTTTATTCACATGCTCCAGTTTACGGTGCCAGTAAATACAGGTCTTTTCCTTCATTAAATTAAAGATTGTGTAAGAGCATGGTTTTACCTCCCGTTATGAGACTTAGCAGTAGAAAGAAAGCTAAACAATGCATCATAATGCAGCCGTCGTAAATCAAATTAAATCATGAGGAGAGTTAAAATTCATTTGTACTTATTTTGCACTGCAGAAAAGCTTATATTGTGTTTTTTTAAAATTTTGTCTGTGACCAACACAGACAAAAATTAAATAAAAAATTTGTCAGTCACAGAAACAAGTATTAGAAAGATGCGGCTGCTTATATTATAGACAGTTATAGTCTGAGTTCAGCACATTCTGAATTAAAAGGGTCTTGACATTTGTGCGACTGTTACAACTGATGAAAAAGTAACAGTGTTCACTATTATCGTAGGAAATTCAGGTTTCAGAACATTTTGATGAATTGTTGACTTTGAAATTATAAGTTCATTAAGTTAAGAGGCCGGTGAAGATTAGTATCTCTAATTAAAAATTAATAAAATAACTAAATGGTTGCAGTCGGTCTCAATAAGTTCTTTAGCAAGTTTTCTTCACAGATGTTTATTTTTTATCTGCTTTAGCTTTTCGCAATGTTTGCACAAAGATATTATAATAATCACCAAAAAGATGTGAAACTATGTGTTTGGTATTGAAAAATAAAAATATTTTCTTACTCCATCTGTGTACACAAGTCTTCACACAAATTTGGGGGAAAATCCTGGAACCCATAGAAAAGCATGTATGTGTATAAATGAAATATTACAGAAAAGTAACAACTACAGAAAAAGAATTTCTCACCTTTAACCCTCGAGGAACTACACCTATTTTTATGGCATCTTCCACATGAACTTCTCTCTACAATTAACCTTTTCTAAGTGATTTATCAGTATTTATTAGAATATTAGCCTCTGCATTTTGCATTTTTCAGTGAAAATCAGTTATTTTCCTATATTTAATATATTGATCGTGTAGATGTTCATAGAAGCTCAGAGTGAACTTTGGTTATTATATCAAAACACAGATAACTAAAGACAAAGTGACTTTTTTGGCAAAATATATCATTAACTGACCATAAATGTTAAAAAGTGTGTCCATCCACTGTCATTGATCCAACTGGATCCACGGTAACTACGGAGCCTCTGAACGTCCAAATGGGTCATATCTGATGACCATGAAAAGATGAATAACTGTATTTTACACCAATGTATTAAACCTTTTAGATGAGTAGATGCTTTTGGTTGCTGGTGCCGTTTAGGTTTTTGAGGTTAAAGAACATGTATGCAGTAGTGTTTTCTGGCCAACAGGGGGCGCCCTTGTTCCGCGTTTCCCTCTGACTCTGTGCTCGGTGATGACTTCACTTGGTACACATCAGCTGTGTACTGCCTCAGACATATTTTGTTAAACATTTTCCTGTGTAAAGAAAATGTTTTGCTTGTAGACAGTTGTTTTTTGGTTGTTTTTTTGTCTAAGTGTGTCTCCTGCTCTGTCCACAGGGCCTGACGTCGGCGTGGACGTGGTCGACGTCACCAAACAGACCGACAGCAAGATGAAGCTCAAAGAGTTTGTCGATTATTACTACAGCACAAACAGGAAGAAGGTGTTAAACGTCATCAACCTGGAATTCTCAGACACGAGGTGACGCTGCTGCGGCCGAGGTGTAAACAGATTTAGTCCTGCAGTGAGATTCAGCTCCAGACTAATGGGTTTCTGTGTTTCTGTGCAACAGGATGAACAGTATAGTGGAGAGTCCTCAGATCGTACGGCGGTTGTCATGGGTAGAGAACTACTGGCCTGACGACGCCCTGCTCGGAAAGCCGAAAGTCACCAAATACTGTCTGATCTGTGTCAAAGACAGTTACACAGACTTCCACATCGAGTGTGGTGGAGCCTCGGTGTGGTATCACGTCCTCAAGGTCTGTGACAGCCAGGCTTCGACCAGCACATACAGGCCAGACATGTAGAAAAAAACAGAATATACAGCTGAGGCATCCAACTTTCATATGAATATACAACAATAACTTTGATCACACTCTGCTTCCACAATAAAAGTAGTTAAACTTTACCAAATTTGAGTCCCTAATAAAGAAAAATTAAGTCCTAAATGTTGGTTGGTTGTAGTTTCACAGATACAGTCTTGGGTCAAAATGTGAAATTCAGAGAATTAATTA
>JAPQRQ010036605.1:0-11359 GCA_037367365.1 Apogon talboti | reverse complement strand
CAGTAAAACCCATGGAGTTGGATCAATGACAGTGGATGGACACACTGGGTTTATGTTCAGTTAATGAGAGATTTGCTGAAAAAACTCATGTTTTCTTCAGTTTTCTCTGTTTTGATATGACCTTTGAATTTACTCTGAGTTTTCATGAACATCTAAATTAAGTATGGGAAATTAAATATAGGAAAATACATGATTTAAAGTGAAAAATGCAAAATATAGAAGATAATATATAATAAATGGTGATAAATTGCTTAAGAAAGGTTAAGTACAGAGGAAAAATTAATTTGGGAACTGAGCCTAAGGTAGAACTGGGTCTTTATGGGTTAATCACTGCTGTAATTATCCAGTGGAAAGGTCGTAGCTTTTTACTAAGTTAAACCAGGTGGAGGCAGTGTGTAATACTGTTCATCACTAGAAGTTCTAACTGCAGTCTGTCTTTTCCGACCTTCATATGTTACCACTCAATGACTGCCTCAGCTCTTACATGGACACTTGCTCCGAAAGCTCCGGCTTCAGGCGTTACTAGAGCTGGAACCAGCAGCTAAAATTGACAGAACCTCTATGGTCCTTCAGAACACTAATGTCAGCTCCAGGGGATTCCACAGGGGAAAGTCATCCACCTCCAGAGTCCTGTGTGACAGAAGTGCCTTCCAGTTCTGTGTCACTTTCCATTTCCTGTGGCCTGGGGATGTCACTGAGCCACTCCTGCCTCACACATCCAGCCCTGTTCTCAGCCCCGTGCCCACTTCTGAGCCTTCGAGTGTCAGAATTACATAGTGGGTGGAGTTGGTGAACCCACACTTTACCATGTGGCACTTTAACCTGTGAACATGATGAAAGACCTGCTGAAACCAGGATAAAGGTGACACTCATCCAGACTGGATTCCCAACCCTTTAGTGATGTGGTCGCCTTCAGCTGTAATTTGTAATTTTCACGGATCCACCCGATCCATCTTTACCACCATCCATTTTTGGATGCTTTACTCTGAACGAGATTATAGAAGAGTGGCCCCTTCAGCACCACCTCTGTTGGGGTAAATTGCAGGGCTTTCCCAGGCTGGTGTGATCTGGAGCCTGTCCCTCTCTTGGTAATGGGGAGGATAACTCTGCAAATACAGGCACGTAGTTTTCTTTGCAGGAAATCTGGGAGTACCAGTTGAGATGGTGTTGCATTGATCTGAGAAGTTGAGCTGAGCAGTGGCAGACACCTTGGCAGCTGTTAGGTGCTTGATCATCAATTGTGTTTTGCAAGTAAGTTGATGATGGTGTAGTTTTGACTCATCTACTCCTGCAAATGTTGCCTTTTTAGGAGACAGACTGCCACATCTACAAGTTAAAGAAACCATCATCTAGGCATGGAAATTGATAATTGACTCCGGTTCCATTATCGATATCACTCATCGCTTCGATTCCCTATGGAGTCTCTTATTGATTGTCATTGGATTAGGTTATAAACTATAGTACAAATGGCTTTGTTTGCATTAACTCTTTAATGTCTAATATGCATTTGCTTTGAGAACTCTTAAATGGTTCTAAAGGTGTAGTTGAAGGAGTGTTAGATCTACCTGCTACAGCCTCTGAGCCTCGTCGTCATGGAGATTATTCATAAACAATAGTAAAAGCAGGTCGACCCAGTAAAATGACGCTAATATTAATAGTACTGAAAGAACTCGGAGGAGTTTAATGTTAGCGGCTGCAACAGAGGAAGCCCTGCTGTAGGCTCCGCCTCCAGAGTTACCGCCCCACTTCGCTAAGCAGCCAATCAGAGACGATCCATTGGTGCAGTTTAAGTGTATGCTGTGGTTAAATGTTTGTGCATGTTGGAGGTATTTAACCCTTTGTGGTAATGGAAGCTCTGCAACTGGTGCAAATACTGGTGAACTATAACCATACTTTAGAGGCTTCTGAACTAAAATACGGAAATGACGTGATGACATATTTGATGTGATGACATCGTGGAACCAATAAGTAGAATCATAAGCAAGCAGACTAGTGATTCCAAGGGAGGGAACCAGTTCAATTCCCATCCTTACCTTCATCCATTAAATATGTGGATGTATCACACAATGAAATAACAATGCACTGCCGTTCTCTGATATCCATTTTTTCCAATGGCTTGTGCCACACCACAATGGTTTGTCGCCGTGTCAAGCAAAACATGGACACAAATGATGAACATATGTCAAGATAAATGAGGTGTTAGCCAGGTGGGGAAGGCAAAATGGAGGAAAAGCTTATGTAACGTGTCATATACAACAGGAAAGGTCTTGGGAGGAAGGACTTGTCTTTGAGAAATCCCACCCAAATATCATGTCAGGTGTGTTTTAACAGTCAAAGCCTGCTGTATTTAGGTCACATGTGGTAGAGGAGCAGAGGTTTCCTTTCAGTAGATCTAGGTCTTAATCAAGATAATGAGGCAATGCTGAAAGAAAGTATTTTATTATTGCACAAAATGTTTTTAGTTTTTTTTTTTTTTCTTCATTTTTTTCAAAAATGTATGTTAAAGGTACCATTATCTCACACTTTGGCTTCTACACTGGTTCCTAAACATGACTGTTCTCCATATTAACAAAAAGAAAATGACAAAACACATTACAAATAAAGCACAAGTACACAATGCAAGTCCTTAGTTTTATTTTCCAGCTCATTTGTATTTTAATTCACTCAATCAGTTTTACATCATGAAAATTAAGCCCATTCACCACAGTCTGAAATCGCCTGCTGATGTCATATTATCGTTTAGTAAAATGTGTAAATGCAGGGTGAGGTACTGAATGCACAAACACTGATGAGATGTGTCCCTTTGGGTGTTGAAATCGATTCCGGGCATCTTCAACATTTGATCGTATCTGATCAAGGTGGTGCCAAAAAAGAATGACTTAAGTTTGGGACCCAGGTCTGGTTTCTCTGTGACTTCCCCATACAGTGTGCAGAACTCAGCAGAGAGTTGTGTCTGAAAGAGCTGTTTGTATACCTGAAAGGAAAAAAAACAAAAAACCTGAAGCCTTCTCACAACGTAGCTGTAGGCTGTAGTCTGCCCTACACCTCTTGGGAAATACCACGCTAACACATACTGTAAATTGGCATTTACAACGTGAGTGTAATTAGCGTGCCAACTGAAGTTCTTTAAAATTCCGCGGAAATAAAAAGAAGACGTATAAAGGCCAAATGTGGGCCTGCTGTTTAAAATGTGTATACGAGCATAACTGAGTGGCCTACAGAACATCGGGAGGAATTCCCTCTCCACCTGGGCTCTGTCAACGACCGCAGATCCACAGAGGACGGGTGCCAAGACGGCCTGTGGGCACAATTAGCCAACAAAAGGCCCCGCCTCCTTCTCCATGCTGATCCAGCCCTCGTAGATTCCCCTACAAACACAGCGGGGACACCTTTTAATCTCTTGCCCTCCTCACTTTAGGCTCTCAGCCTCACCTCTCCTGTAAATTCCAGGGTTTGTCCCTCCTGGGGGTTCTGGCATCTGTTTTGCATGTACCTGCAGCGTGTTGCCCTGCGCTGGATCAGCCTGCGTAGAGAGGCAGGCTGGCTGGGTTTCAATCTGGATGGTTTATATATACACCAAGGGTCGTATAAGTTGACTTCCTGTTGTCTCGGAGCATTAAAATACACATCAAAACACGTTTTTTTGCTGCAATTAAGACCGAGTCTGTACTGGGTTAGAATAATGAGTGATTCCTAACCATAAAGTCATCCACAAAAGCTCGTAGAATATACGGTTCCTCATTTTCCGTCACTAAAAGCCTGGAGCCATCATACAGCAGCAGGAATGTCAGGTCTATTCATCTGCAGTCTTGAAACACACTGTCACACATCATCATAGGTACATATTTGCTTAATCCTCCTAGTAATAAATCCTGATTTAGCCAAATAGATACACAACGCTCTGTGCTGTTACTCCATTTTTCAGAGTTAGTGACTAACATGAAAGTAGTACTCTGATGATGCACAATGAGCACCATCCATATATACAACTTCAGCTCATTGTTCTTGACTAATACACAGTAAAGTCATGTTCGAGCACCACTTTCTACAGGAGAGAGCGCAGTCGGTTCAGGATGCAGTATACATTATTAAAACATTTGACTTTCTTTCTCTATTCTCTGAAATATCCTCACAGTAGCATCGTCCTGTCTGTCTGCGTCGTATTCTTTTGTATTCCATTTTAATTACATTGAAGATTTTTGCCATTTTTGCTTTGCACTAACGCAGCAACTCCCTGATGGGAACAATACAGGATACCGTACCTAATGTACTGTAGATGTAATTAATCTTTTTTCCAATTAATTTCCTATTTTTGATTCCTATATGTAAAAAATAACAAAAAGTAAAATATTGTTCATTTTTTTCATTCTGGTGATGAACACATGCATCTTTGTCTTATATTTTACTGTTCAAGGACATTGTCTCCACTGTGATGCACTGCACTTTGTCTTGCCTATGTATTTTTCTCACTGTTGATACATTATACATGCATACTAGTATATCACAATAAGCAGAACTGAAATTTCCGGTACCCTAGGCTTGGCATTTAGAGGAAAGTTTCCATTTCTTACCCATATTCTGACCTATATTTTAACTCTTTATTTATTGCACATTAGTATTTAAGATAATGTACTTGCGTCTCCTGTGCTGGTGTAAACTCCCTGCAGGGCTAAACAGTAAATAATGGAACACAAAACACCATAATTATCTCTCCACTCCAAGTTCACCTGCTCATACTGTATTTTACTTGTAAATTAAAGTAGCCCTGCCTCAGATACACCTTCATATCGGACTCCAACATTGTGCAAACGCGCATTAAACTAACTCGTCCATTTGCAGTGGTGTGTGGCGTATGCGCTGGTGATTGCACTTCAACTCAGGAAACTGCATCTGAAATTATGTTTATTATCTTTTTCCTGCCTCGTGTGTTCTTTAACAGGCTGCAGAGCATTTATAGTAATTCACAGAGGAACCCTCACTTGGCTTTGTTTACCGAAATCACCTGCCTGTAATAGTTTTGTTCTCTGTATGACTGTGATGTCAGGTAGGGGACTGCTGGGTTTCCTGCAGTCTTTAGCTTGTAATGGCACTGTACTTCAGTAAGCGAGGTGGTAAATCATATTAAATGTGGGCAGACACGTACACATACAGTAACTCATTGCAATCTTTGCCTGCGGCGACCAAATCACCCAAACCATCCCTGAATGTGTTTTTATAAGACGTTTCTTGTCGGTGTGGACCGCGGGAAGTCGTGTTCCCTTTACATTTCCTTCTTTTTTTATAACACAGGGATCGAAAAGGGGATTCAAAGCAGAACAAAGTGTCTGCAGGTGTTTGATTCGTAGGCCACAGGGGTATTTGTGGTTACAGAAACAGGAATTGTAACATCTCAGTGAGCTTGGGTAACATTTTCACTGCTCGCATCCTCTGTCTGTCTTTGTCGAGCCGCTGTTACTCGCTGTGCCACCAGTCATTGAACTGACGCGGAAACCACAATCGCTGCAAAGGCGACGAGAAGCCGCCTGCCATCTTTTTTTTTTTTTTTTTTTTTTTTTTACTGATAGCTCATATCAGACGGAGATTTGAGTTTATCAGGAAGAAAGCGTTTGTCATGCGGCCTGTACCGACACGGCTTCAAGTGAGGAGTGGAGCAGATGTTGCCTTACTTGTGGTTTTGTGACATGTAAACTCAGCTGACTGACAGATACTTCCCCCGTGTATATGTCACAAAAGGATTGACTCCATATGAGGGGCTCGCATACATCAGCACCCACGTGTTCACGCCGCAGATCAGGGAAAGCGATGAGGCATATGTGTGATACTATTATAACTGGCACTCACTTCCTGTTTGCCAGAACACAGCTTCCTCTTTTCTTCAGGCGGTTATCACCCATCAGCTTTGAGAGCGTTGAAGAGCAAGGACTTTTATTTAACCACCACTGACTCTGCAGGATAGGAATCTAAAACTGGAACATACAATACTGTGTAGACATCCGGGTCCAACATTAAGTTTATTAAAGTCAGGGTTCGTACGGGTGCTTGAAATCCTTGAAAATGCTTGAATTTCAATGGTTAGTTTTCAAGGTCTGGAAAGTGCTTGAATTTTAGTTGAAGTGCTTGAAAGTGCTTGCAATTATAACTCTGTGATGTGATTTACTTATTTTTAATATTAATTCTGCCAGGTTAGATGTCAAGCCAAAGCTACTTACAGAAAGGTGACACATCAAACAAACAAGAAAATTAGCAGGTGTTCTAAGGTCGACTTCAAGTGTGCCTGAAAAATGCCAATTCGCTTCCCTTTATTGGATAAAACTTTGTGTTCTCCTTTAATTTCTAAACCTTTTGCTATTATGAAACATATATTTAGATGTTAACAGCATAACTCAATGTACATCATTGTGATAAAAAGTTAAAAAAGAGTATATGTATTCCTGTAGATGTGTATTTGACCCCAGTGATAAGATGCTGTGCTGGAAAAATTTGAAAGTAACCCTTAAAAGTGCTTGAAAAGTACTTGAATTTGACATTGAAAAATGTGTACGGGCCCTGTAATGTTCTAATGTCCACACATATGCATTTGTCTCTGTATTTAAATCCAATCTGGATAAAAGTCAAGTATGTACAGACGTAAAATAAAGGTTTCAGGTTAAAAACAGCTTCTATAAACCAAAGTGGTCGTATTTACTGTGACCTCCCTTTGACCTTAACATGTCTTTAACCCTTTTGTTCAAACAATATGAGGTTTATGGCATTAATTTTCTGTTGTTTCACACCAGGTTTCATTCAACACATGTCAGGTGTTTCTAATTGTTTGTGCTGCTTCTTGTCAGGGGGTCAGAGGTCACACTAAATAGTGACTTTAACCTTTGCAACACATTTAGTTCTCTTTTTTCTTTAGATGTCTTTTAATTCTGTACACATATTTCCTGTATTTTCTTGTTGTATGTGAAGAAAACACATCGCCAAATAATTATAGATGATAATTTCAACCCTGTAAAAACAACAAAACTAAAGATGTATACCCATATCGTAAATTAAGAACACCAGCCATATCCATTGGGACATTTCTCATTACATACTGTATGCTTTCTTATTTCTAGTTGTATTGCTTGTATATTCCTATTCTTTCACTCCACTCTCCAAACAACAGAGCAGGTTTAATGTAAAAGACAAAACTATGAAGAAAAGTACAAAATGTCAAAGGGCGTCGTGTATACCTCACTTAAATCTCTAAAATTATATTTCCTCTCTATTTTGGTTTCACTCGTACATATGCCTTGAAGGACTCTGAGAAACAATATTAAGATAGTCCACCTACAGGGAGTGTATCATTTCAGCAGATTATTAGTGGAGATCAGCAGTTTTGCTTTGTCTGCACAAAGCATGTGAAAGATGATTGTTTCTGTTTATAATCAGTGAAATTTGCATTTTTTATGTGTTTTGAATTATATTAAATCTTGAACATCAGCTTGTGAAATGTCGGCTATGCATGAATGAAAAATACCAACGTATGGCACGCAGTGTTTTGTACAGAAAGTATGCAGGACATACAGTTGTGTTACTTTGTGTTGTGGTTCTCCAACGGTGTGCGACGTGACGCACACCGTTTGTGACCAACCATGCTGTGACATAATGTGACAACCAACATTGTTGTTATCGCAATATACAATAATACTTTACAAAACTTTATTTGCTCAAAAGGTTAAACACTGTTTGCGTATGGCCTGTGCTTCATGGTGCATTCAAGGACACCATGTAAACTTTGATATCTAGCATTTAATGGCCAAGAAGGTTGTTTTTCAAACACATAGTGGTTCATCTGTCTTTCCTCTGTCATGTTTCACTACAGCGTTTTTAATAATTGCGTGATAAAATCATAAGCGTATCCCATTCATTTCTACAGGTTTTTTTAATATTACATAAAAAATCCCATAATTATTCCAGTGGATTTCTTCATCTACCCTCGTCTTAGCCAGTGAGTGGAAAAGACAATAATAGACACAGACATTTGTTTGTACATGCACATTTTCTCATTACAGAGGCTAATATTACAACCTAAAAAAAAAAAAAAAAACTGCTGTAACTCTTTAAAACCTGACGTGTCATTGGTGACTCACCCTGCGCATATGTGGTTTGGATGGCTGTAACACTGTCACTGTTTGTGCAATTGGAAAAATTCCAAAGGTTTCTGAAGCCTGAGATGTTGCGCTTTGTAGGTTTTATTGGGTCATTACGGTAATTTCACTCATGTCTATACTAGAAGCTGGAAAGGGAGCTGGTTTAACAGAATTATAACATGCAGAAAATTGTAAATGATTGCTAGATTTTGAAAGATCTGGAAAAAAAAAGTGCTCTGGATAAATGGATAAATGGACAAATGGACTCGCAGCATATTTTCTAACCTTTCAGTTAGTCCAAATAAGAAAAAAAGTCCAGGCCGATCATTTTAGGCTTAGGGTTTAAAGGGTTAAACCATGGAAGTCCTCTGATTGGTGCAGTTGACGGATGGGGCGTTCATGAATTTTAACACAGATGTATCTTGTAACATCGTATCAGCAAACGACTCCCAAGTGTGAGGCTGTCAATAGGCTCTTCTTCGAACAGAATTCATGAACAACGACAGCAGGATTAGAACACAGCAAGATTGTCCACTACTTGATCGTTCATGGATGGATGAAAAAAAAAAAAACAATAGAAAATGATAAATATTTAATATATGTGTTTTGGCAGTTCAGCCCAGAACCATCTATGTGTGGAAAACACTGGTTTAACACACACACACACACACACACACACACACACGCACACACACACACACACACACACAACACCTGCTCTCCGTGTACATCCGAGATAGCTTTTTAGTTTTAGTCAGTATGTCTCAATTCACACAATTTGATGAGATCTGCCTCTGATTTCACAGCAGAATAGCCTTCATGACTGCTAATGAATCTGTCTCTGAAAGACCATCAGAGCATGAAGTATGTAAAGGGTCTTAATCAGCTCTGTCTAACAATCGTCTGCATGTGTGTGCAGCCTAGCAGCCAAAGACAGAATGTATTTACTCATCATTAAAAATGCAGTGCAAAATACAGCTCGTTGAACTTCTGCTACTGTCGGTCCTGACTGACAAGGGGGAAAAAAAACAACCTCATTTGTAGAATTTGACAAAAAATACAGAGATTTGATCATAATATACCACTTTGTCTCTGACCATTTAATTCCACCAGTGCTTGGATCGTTAAGTTTAGACAGATATTTCTTTTTATTCCCAAACTCTCCTCCTGTTGTGTTTGCATTGATTCGACAAAGCCTGCACATGGATAACATGCTTTTACTTCCAATCCTCCCAAATCTTTGTTTGCGTACGTCTGTGCCAAAAAGCCGAATGCACATGAATCTTCATGATGCTTTTCCTGATCTCACACTGCGACGGTTCACAGACACACTGTGTCCACGGGAAGATGGCGTGATGTTCCAAATAAATCAACCAGCCGTTCAATGGAGACATCCCCTCAGGTAAAGCCTTAGCGTGACGGTTTATAGTAATCGCTGTAGTGAAAGTCAGTGATTTATCTTAACATACTTTTACGGATTTCAATTGATTTCAATAAATTTCATCTCTATCTGTACTTGTACATTCCAGTCTGAGGGTATTTTTTTAATTAAAGCGTGCTATTTCCACCATTTTAAAGATATTACTTCATTGTTACATTAACAGCTACTGTTACTGCTCCTACAGCTGATAGAAGCATCACATTTACCACTAACAGGGCTTCAGACTGAACTTTTTCCACTCATTGCACATGAGGAACCTGAAATTTATCACATGCCTTTTGGTGCTGTAATAAAGTTTAAGGTCAGCTGCCAGGCTAACCAGTGTTGCCACATCCACTTATTTTATACTTTGTGTGAGTGCATCTACAAATTCATAGCCCAACGCCTATATTATTTAACTAAGTTTAACTTATTTTTCTGTAAGGAAAATAAAGTCACTGCCTTTTTACCCATGCTAATGCATACAGTACTTAGCATTAGCATTCGCAATTAGCATTAGAAGCCATTGAGGGCGCTCAGGGACCAACTCCAGATCTTCATCAGTGCTGTGTTCAAGGACAAGGAAATAACCCATATGTACTTTTATTTTATAGAGAACGGTTAAATGTCCAATTCTGCAATAAAAAATAAATAAAAAATTTGCAATTAGTGAAATGAAATGGAACAACCATGTTTGTAAGATTAAAAAAAGTGACTTTTGCCTTTTGTTGTCCTAACCTTCAGCCTTCCACCATATTTACATAGAACTACTAACAGAATACAGTAGTGTTTCTTTTTCAGTACAAACCATACCTGTAATTGTAAGAATAATCTATATTAATGTTTTAAACTTAGCTACATTATTTGATTCTGGCATCATTTAGGTATATTATTAATTATTATCAACACTATTAACCTTTAAAGACCTAGATATAGTTTTCTAATAGAATAGGATAGAATAGAACTGTATGCAATCCAATTAAAAAACAGTACAATAAAATACAGTCCAAATCCAACATACGACAAAATAGACAGATGGTTTTAGTTTTGTGGTGACTTTTGTATGAATTTTTCTCTACATCTAACCTTTCCTAAGCAATTTATGACTATTTATTATTGTACCCTTTGAATTTTCTGTGAAAATCAGGTATTTTCTTATTTTTAATTTACTGATCATGTAGATTTTCATAAAAGCTCAGAGTAAATTCAAAGGTTAATATATCAAAACAGAGAAAACTGAAGAAAAAGTGACTTTCAACAAAATATATCGTTAACTGAATGTAAAAACTAGCATCTGCAACCCTTGTTATTTGTCAAACTACATATTCATCATATGACGAGTCATATGTGATGGCGATGAAAGGTTGACAAACTGCATTTTACCTGAATTATTTAGTATTGATAGGATTAGTGGATCAACAGTAATTTTAGATCAGTAGATGCTTTCGATCTCTGGCTGCTGTTAAATATTAATAAACAGGATTTGTTTTGTATTTACATTCTGAACATGGTCTCGGCATATTTCAAGATATTAGAGATTAGATTAGAAAATAACTGAAGAGCTATTAAAACAAGTGAAAAACAGGCACATTGGAAAGTACTGGTAGAAATAACAAATAAAGTAGTAATAATGAAGTAGTAGTAATAATAATATATAAATAAGTAATTACATCAAAACATGCACAATAATTATATAGTTATGCACAATAATTGTATAGAGTTAATAATCACAGTCTAAAAGTTATAATAAAATGATATTCGTAATATTTGTAACAACGATATATATATATATATATATAGATAAAGTATGTATGTGTATATA
>JAPQRQ010036604.1:0-11366 GCA_037367365.1 Apogon talboti | reverse complement strand
TGTATATGTAAATGACAGATACTTATATATATAAAAATTCCATATGACCAAAGTAAATTACCTTAAAATTGCACATTATTTTGTCTAAAAATTGTCATAACTGTATTTCTCAAAATTGTAAATGTAAAAAAGATGCACAGAATCCTTTCAAACCATGGACTCTTACTTTTAGTGTCTACATAACTTAATTTTGTAGATCCACTCATCTTTATAAACAAACTAATTTAAAATAAAACGCTCAGTGGTCACATTTTGCATGTGCATCAAAATGAACTATTTACAACGGTGACATCAAATCTGTAAATGACAGATACTTATGAATAATTATGTCTTTAATAAAACCATGTTCATCCATAAAAAGGACGATAAATAGTTGGACTCCAAGAACTCCAAGACCTGAGACACCAAGAACATGGGCTCAACTGTTGGAAAGAGTTTATTTTAATGTACACGTAATTCTGCAAATCAGACCTTTATCTATATTTATACCTGATTGTGGAAGTATTTAGATTATCATTATTATATCATTAACTACTCTGTAGTTTCAACACAGTCAACATGATTTACTTTTATGTTTATTGCTTGAAGCATATGTATCACAGAAAGACATTATTTGTAAAAGTACAAGATGTTCATCAAAATAATGTATTCACAACAGATCAGTCAATGTTCTAAGTGTCCACGGTTCAAGACGAGTGTTTACCGCTGACACAGATACACACCTCGGTCATACAGAGTTAAATAAAGTTTAATCTTTGCATCAGTCACTTGGCTTTTAAATAAATTTCCTAAAAATGAAGCATAATCACATCCAGTGAAACTAAACCTTCTGAAGCCCAGGTTGAAACCTCTTTTGTGTTTTGTTTTTGTCTTTGCAGGTACCATTTCCAACAAAAGATTGGTCTTTGCCGACTCTTACATCTGCCCATTGACTCTTGAGTGGTAAACAACAGCACATCTGTCAGTTAGGTGACGTTCAGACAGCAGGCAAATGTGGCCCAAATCCGATTTTCTTTGCCCATATGTGACCTGTATCCAATCTGTTAAATACAGTTTAAACAGCACAAATCCAATTTTTTTAAATCTGACCCAGGCCACTTTCATATCTGGTCCTACATCTGATACATATCTGATGTTTTGCAATGCGACTTCAGTCTGAATGGCCAGGTTGCATTTATCTGACCTTTACGTCATTGAAATACGACAAACATCACAATTCTGCGTCCCAGGAGGAGCAGCAGCGGGAAACACATATTTACTTCCATAAACACAGTGCGTGCCTGTGTGGTCACGTATTACATCAGGACCTCTTTTGCAGGTCACTTCAGGGTCGCATTCAGTTCATACTCAAAACTGATAGAAGTCAGATTTAATTTGTAACATGAACAAGCACACAAAAAAAATCTAATTTCACCAAAAAATCTGAATTGTGCATTAAGACCTGGTGTCTGAACGTAGGCTTAGCCTTGTAATTATCACTGTTCGCTTTGTTATGTTAATATAATCTTACATTTTGGGTGACATGGCGGTGTATTGGTTAACACCGTCACCTCAAACCGTCCAAAGGCATGATCTAATAGGTTGATGAATCATCACCTGGAAGTGTGGGACAATGAATAAATGAATCATTTTGCATCTGCCAAACTCGGGCCTAGGTTTTTGGGTTTTTTTTGTTTGTTTGTTTTTTGTGGGTTTTTTTTTGTGTGTGTGTGTGTGGGGGGGGTTTCTTTTGCTGATTCCCTGGTTGTTCCCATAAATGGAGCTGTTGGAATTCATTTAGTTTAAATTTTGACTTAATTTGCATTTTGACATTTTGTCACCAGTTTCTACAATAAGTCTTTTGTCAATAAGAACACATTATACCCTGTTAAAAGCTTAGATATAGTCTCTAAGTTTATTTGACAGTATTCCTGACCCCAAAACATAATTAGTGAAAGATTCACCTGGATAGTGATGGAAGATAATGGGCCTTCCTGCCTGTTTGGTGTCGTGAGGTCACGTCATTTAATAAACAACAAAGGCTAAAAAAACTGTTTCAGCTACATTTTACATCTGTGATTGGTTGTATCCTTGTGGTTCTTCAGTTCTTAGTTTTGGAACTTGGTAAAAAAGGAAAAAATTAACACTAATTAGATGGAAGGAACAGGTTAATGTGATTTACAAACATTTACAGCCAAAACAAACATGTCTTAATACATTTACTTCTGGGATGACTGAGACAGTTTGACCAGTAGGGGATGTATCTACATCCAGTCTGACTCAGAACAGCTCATCATTGAATTGATCTTTACTTTGTGCCACTGTTTAATGTTTTTTCTGAATTGTAGCTTCACTAATTTGTGTTGCCTTAGTAAATCTGGCCTTAGAGCAGGTGTGTCAAACATACGGCCCGTGGGCCAAAACTTCCAATCCCTCCCATGGGATGAAAATAACACTGAAGATATTAACAATCAAGGATGTTAAAATTATTTTAGTTTTTATTTTAGGTTCCACATTCAGACCAATATGATCTAAAGTGGATCAGACCAGTAAAATAATAACATAATAACCTATAAATAATGACCACTACAAATGTTTCTCTTTGTTTTAGTGTAAAAAAAAAAAGGAAAATTACACAATGAAAGTGTTTACATGTAAAAACTATCCTTTAAAAAATGTGAACAACATGAACAAATACACCTCTGACCACAAAAATGAAATGATTGTAACAATGTGATTTATTCATTGATTAAGTTGTAACTGGACTCTGGTATGTGTGATCATTAACCAGGTCAAAGGTAATTAAATAGGAATAAAAAGAGGAACGTGACTGAAAATGAAATTATTCCAGCAGTGTATGAACAACCTGAAATGTCTTAAGAAAAATAAGTATAATTTTAGCAATATTCTGTCTGTTATTAAATGTTTTGTGTATTTGTAGATCCACTGTGTTCTGTAATGTAGATGTGTAAATGATAAACTGAGGCAGAATATTGTTAAAATTACACTTATTTTATTAAGAAATTTCAGGCTGTTTTACTTTTTTGCACTCAGACAAAGACAAAAATGTGAAGTTGTCATTATTTACAGGTTAGTATGCTGTTATTTTACTCGCTGAATCTGGCTGGATGTGCCTTGCAGTGTTTTATATGCGTAAATTAATAATAAATTTTAATATTGAGAGATTTTTTTCTTCCAGATAAATGGCCTTAAACATGTAACATGGCTTCGACTGATTTGTCTCATTAATATCTTTTATGTGATTAATGTTAATGTCGTGAAAGTTTCTTTCGTTTTTGTAAATATGATCTAATGTCTCTTCTTTAACGTCTTGTTTTTAATGTATTAAAAAACACAACTGTATATAAAAAAAGCAAAAAGACTTTAGATGTTTTCCGAACAGCACCACATGATATTTTGCCTTTTTTTTAAAAGAAAAATCACTGCTTTTCAACATTTGAAGTGAAAACGTACACTTTTTTACATGTTTAAACTTTTTTTTTTTTTTATGTTTTTTAGTCTCTGCTTCTGTTGCTTTCATTCATCCCTTCGAAAGACTATGTTGATGGTTATTCAGCCTGAACCTCATGAGGATGATTTCAGCCATGAATTTAGTTTGTATAATTGTGTAAATTGTGTATATATTGAAGTGCATGCTGTTTTTGAGGCAGTGGCTGATCATGTGATTCTGTACACCAGTGGAGTGTGGGTATTTATGATGACAAATCTGGAAAGAGCTATTTACTGTTAAAATAAAGCATCAAGCTGTAATCTCAGTTGGTTTTTGCCTTTTTCTTTCTGTCATTTATGGGTAAAACTTTTATTTAGGTGCATGTGAGTAAAGATCGTTCACCTGTAAATGAAGATCGACGGGCAAGAAAACACCTTTAAAAACTCCAAACACTTTTAATTTAACCCTGTAGTTACTCCTATGGTTATTTTTGTACATTTTTGTTATTGATCTTTATGTCTGTGAATTTTCTTTATGACATATACAAAGGGTCAAATGTTGATGTTCATCCAACGAATACAGAGACACATTAAACATGATCAAACAGGAAATAAACCAAATTATTCATTAAAAACTGGTCAAATTAAATTGTAATTAAAAATACCAAACAGAGACTGAATAAAAGCTAGAGTCAACATTGAGTTACAGGAGTTGGATTTACAATATAACAAATTAACTAAATAATCAAAAAATGAATGAGAGTTAGGAAAAGCTGAACAAAACAAAGGAAATATATCCAGATAGGAATGAGTTTTACGATATATAAAGGAGGGAGGAGACAATAAGTGATTGTTTGATATCCATGAAAATACTCCAAGAGATTTTATTTTGAAACAAGTGTTATATATGTGAATTATTTTAGTGTCAGAAATATGAGAGTTTACTACTAAATCGGACCGTTTCTATTTATTAATAAAGTCTTGAATATAATCCAGACCTGGTACATCTTTCAACCTGGACACACGTGTGAGTGAATATTTCTAACCTTGTACAAACATTAAAAGCCCTTCTACTCGTGATGGTAAAACGGAGCACCTCCTTCCCACTCAACCGTTGGACCCTGAATGCAGCATCGCCAGCCTCATCGCGTCCGGCTCGTTAGTGGTTAGCTTAGCGACTAAACATGACATAGGAACGGAGTAGAACGGAGTTTTCCGCCGGTTTAACGGTGTCTAAGGTGGATCAGTGTTCCGGTGCCGATAAACAGAGTTCCCCCCGCCTCGTGACACCGAACTGGAGCTTTTTTTTCATGGGGTTGGTACGGAGCGGCTAAGCTAACTAGCTACTGTTTACATTAGCCTCTCAGCAGCTAAATGTCAGTTTGTCTTGTGTTTGTGTTTTCGACTCAGCTCAGTAATGTTAAACACACTGTAAAGCAGAAAAGGAAACCATTAGGACACTTTAGACCCGGTCTGTAGGTTAGTTTTAGTTTAGTTAGCCCGTTAGCAGTGGCCATCCTGATGGTCTGTGTTGGGTCTGATGGGAAATAAAATGAGAAAAAAATTGGACGAAGACTGAATGAAATAATCAAAATGAGAAAAAATTAGGACGATTGATAAAATAATCAACGAAATGATTTTTTTTTTAAAAAACACGACAAAAACGATAAGTTATTCAAAGTGAAAAAGATGAACAAAAACTGAACAAAGTGGTCAAAAATCAACAAAAGTTAGGACAACTGAACAAACTAGTCAACAAAATGAACAAAAATTAGGACAAATATTTAAACAAAGTAATCAATGAAATGAGCAGCAATTAGGACAAAATTGAATGAAATAATACATAAAATGAGCAAAAACTGAATGAGATGATACATAAAATTGCATAAGAATAGGGGAGAAATTAATGAATGATATGAAAAATTAAGAAAAGAAAACTGAAGACAGTAATCAAAATGAACAAAAATTAGGAGTAGAATTGAGCAAACTAGTCAACAAAATGAGCAAAAATTGAATGAAATAAATAAAATGATGAAAAAAATGTATCAAATAATGTGAAAAAGATTAACAAAAACTGAAGACAGTAGTTAATAATTAACTAGTTGAACAAAATAGTCAACGAACTGAGCAAAAATTAGACCAGGAATTTCAATAATCAACCTGATTTTTATGTAGATGCTGTTTTATTGTCACTGCTGAGACATGAAATGCTAAAACAAATATATTTACACAAATGATCACAAATACAGTGTGTAGATTATGAGGCATTTCTATGAGGGACCAGAGCTACAAACAGGGATGTCCTGGGGGTTTTTCCATATAATGTACATCAATCATTGAACCCGTGCTGTTCGGGTTAGTCCTTTATTGTGTTCATGTTTCCTGTTTTGTTGACATTTCCGACTGATCACCAGAGGATAGAGATTGTCTGTCGTGAGTTGGATTTCGGCGACTCGGAGGTGTGATGGACTGCTCAGAAGAGGTGAGGAAAACCTCCAAACAACACTGCTTTTGTCTAAGTAACTGTTTGAATCACATTCTGAGTCATTGAATGCCTACAAATGTCAAAAGAACAGCTCCATGGGACTCATACTTAAAATTAAATGATAAATTTTCACTTTCACATGACTGACAAACAAAATTTGAATCAAAAATTAGGCCAAAAATTTAATGAAATAATAAAATGAGTAAAGCGTAGGACAAACATTGCTAAAGTAATCAAGAAAGTGAAAAATATTAAGAAAAACTGAACAATGTAGGAAAAATTTAACAAATTAATCAACAAAATGAGCAAAAATTAGGACAATACTAAAAAAATCAGGGAAAAACAGAAATAAATAAAATATTCAAAACTATGAGCAAATTAATCTAGAACGTTGAACCTAGACCTGAACAACTGAGTCAACCCCAGATCATAACACTGCCCCCACAGGCTTGTACTGTAGGCACAAGACATGATGGGTAATCACTCTATCCGCCCCTTTTCTCACCCTGATTTCTGTAAGACTCTTTTGACCAACTTCCAGTTTGTTTTTACTTTGTTTAAGACTCATTTTACTAACTTTCAGTCTATTTTAATCATTTTTTAGTTTAGCTTTACTGTGTTTTTAACTAATAATAAATTTTATCTGTGGTCACCTTTCTAAACCCAAGGTCACCTTATAGAACATGAAAGAACAGTAAAACACTGGTTTTACTGTACTTTAGTCTGGTTTAACCATGCAACATATACATCATGTGTTAATCTAAAAAACAATATTCACAAAATATTCTTCACACCATGTGATTTTAGCCAACAATGTAAACACAAAGAAATATCCAGCTAATTGAAATCTTGTGTAGAAAAGACTACAGATATGCCAAGACAAATACATGTTATGTATCTATTCCTGCATTTCATTCAGTACCTGTTTTTTTTCTTTGCCTGTTGTTGTAGAAACAAAGAAAAATTCTCCCTGCTCCACCAGACATGAAGAAAAAACATGCCTGTGACCAGTGTGGGAAGACTTTCACTGACCTGTCGAACCTTAGAAGACACCAACACATCCATACTGGAGAGAAATGCTACCACTGTTACCAGTGTGGGAAGACTTTCACTCAAGTGGGCCACCTCAGAGTGCATCAACGCATCCACAGTGGGGAGAAACCGTACTCCTGTGGTCAATGTGGAAAGTCGTTCACCAGTACGAGTCACCTCAAAGTGCATCAGCGTACCCACACTGGAGAGAAACCATACTACTGTACCCACTGTGGGAAGACTTTTGCTAACGTGAGCAACTTCAAAATACACAAACGTATACACACTGGAGAAAAACCGTACAGTTGCGATTATTGTACCAAGGCGTTCACCAGAGTCACCGACCTCCGAGTCCATAAACGCCTCCACACTGGAGATAATCCTCACGGCTGTGTCCAGTGTGGGAAGGCTTTCACCACAGCGCGCGAACTTAGAATACATCAACACTTCCACACTGGAGAGAAACCATACAGCTGTGAGCAGTGTGGAAAGACTTTCATCAGAATGAACGACCTCAGAATACATGGACGCATCCATACTGGAGTGAAACCATATCACTGTGATCATTGTGGGAAGGCTTTCACCCAAGTGAGCAACCTGAAACGACACCAACGCATCCACACTGGAGAGAAGCCCTACAGCTGTGAGCAGTGTGGAAAGGCTTCCAGGTCACTATCAGATCACCGTGATCATTTACTCAGGCATACCAAGGAGATGGTCATTCCATGTGAGGTGTGTGGAAAGATATTTTGGTCGTTCTCTACTTTGCGAAGTCATCGACGCGTCCACACTGGAGAGAAACCGTACCAGTGTGAACGCTGTGAGAGGTCATTCGCTACATCAACTCAGCGTTCCAAACATAAATGTGTGAGTAAAACAGTGGAACAGAACATTTGTGAAAAGAGTGAGTTGAGTTACAAGGCTTGTTGTTACACACAGCAGTGAAGACTTGTATTTGACAATTGTGATTCTTAACAAATGTAAGGAAATTGTCACTTTTGCTGTTATTGTGCATTGTATGTATTACATCCCATTAATGCATTCATTTATATCAGTTTGGAATCAACCGATCCATGCTTATATATAAAATTCCCACTGATAGAGGCTGTCTGCTAAAACTGATTATTTGGATCAGGAATGTATTCAGCCATATTTGCCAGGGGGTTAAATATTGATTTAATGGAAACATCGCTTGGTACTGAAATGGAATTGGATCAACTTTAGAAATTATGCATCATAACTCCAACAGCACCTCAGAACCTGACACAACTGTAAAAACAAAAGTTATTTTTGATGTAGAGATAATGTAATGTCACCTACAGTGTGAAGAGATTTGACATGATCAGACACTGTTTTGGTAAACCTCTATCATTGTCCGACCACCATTTTGGTCTGAGCCATCCCAAAGTCACTCAGTGTAGACCTGGCATTTATTGTCCCTCAGTCTTTAATGCTTACCTGTCAGTTCCCTCATCGTTCAGTATTTTTCTGTAACTCATCACCCCATGTGGGGACAACAGTTGGGCTCAGGGACATTTTAAAGATGTTGGTGAGGACATTGTTGGGCTCCTTGGTGGACTCAGGTGACCGGTAGGGTTTTTTTTTTTTTGTGTTTCAAAGCATCCAAAGAAATTATTGAAATTGTTTTACCAATGCGATGTCGCTGTCACAAGTCTGTGGTGAGGGTTTATAGTAGAGCCCAACTGATTAATCGGCCCACCGATATAATCGGCCGACTAGCGTATTACCGATAAATCAACATTGGTCAATATGTAGCCGATATATTAACTTTTTTGCTGCGCGGAAAATGTGTTGCTGTGCTCTGCCCTGCACTCTCCCTGTGCCTGGCTCCTCCCCCTCACACTCAAACAGGGCTGCATGATCCGTGCCGCGTGTACCTCACAATGGGTATGCACAAAGTGAAAGTGAAACTTGACACACGTTACTAATACATTTACGTCTCCTGCTGTTGTGAAGCTTATTTACCTGTTCCCTACCTCCTGAAACTTCAGAATTTTCATTTAAGGGGAAAGGATGTTTGTGTGTTGTTGTGTAGAATCTCTAGCATTATCATTTATTGAATTAAAACCAATGAAATAATAAATTCAGGTTTTCTGGTCAAATTCAATGCGAGTCTTGACATGACAGCACGTTTTTGTAAAACCTGTAAAAGCCAAATGAAGTGCAGACCGGGCAACCTTTGACCTCCAGGTGGAGGTTCCAATAAGGCCCATGTGACCTGAGGGTCTGAAGTTCACAACATGTCAAATAGTTGAAATGGAGCTTCAGTGGAAAAACTCAGTTTAACTTTAGATTCATTTGAGTTGATGGAACAGTTGGTCTTAAACAGAAGCAAATAAATGAATGAAATGGCACCATCTTTGGTTCAACCAATGGCGCACACACACACACACACACAGACATACACACACACACACACACACAAATACCTCTTACCTATCAATAATTGACACTTTTCAGATTATTTAGGACCATTTTTGAGGAAATTAAAGAAGTCTGTATTTTACCTCATTTGTTGTGGACTGCAATTTGGTTTATCTGTGTTTGAGGTTTAATAGTAGTTTGCATTTTGTGGAGTCTTTAAGGGAATACATACAATCTGCAGCTGGGATGTTTTTTGACTTAAAAGACAGGAGACATACTGATAGAAATTTGCTAAGATCTTCCTCAGTGAGACATGATTAAAATCACCCAATATAAAGTCTCCCTCCGGTGTGATAGTCTGCAATCTCTGTACAACATCAAATACAGTGCAGGAGGCAGAATCAGCATGAGGGTGAATGTACACAACAGTTATAAAAAGCTGAGGGAACTCCCAGGGGCGGGTAAAATGGGTGCAATGAAACTGACAAAAGTTCGGTAGTGTGAAGTTGGTTCCCAACTTGGAACTCGGAATCAGCCTGGCTGTACGCCGAGCACAACCAGGCCCGTGGGTACAGCCGGGGCTGTGTTGGACCATGCATGTGAGTCCGTTCATTCAATACCCTGTGACACTACATTAAGCTTTTTTACATTAAACATTTGAGACTGTCCCGACCTAGGAACTGATGGAAGCCTTAAACCAACTTCACACTGCCCAAAGGTTCAATGTCTGGTGTACAGATTTGTTCTCTGATAATAACAGAGCTGCAGTATTGTTCATTAATATACAGCCATACCCCCACCTCCCTGTGTTTTACCCGTTACTTCAGTATTGCGGTCCAGTCAGAAAGGGGTCCCGAAGCCATCAATGGCAAGATCGGAGTTGTGGTCCTGTTTGGTGAGCCATGTCTCGGTGAAAGCCATGATACAACAGTCCTTAAAATCCTTTTGGAAGTGAATGTTCCCCTGGAGCTTGTCTCATTTATTCCTTAAAAACGAACATAAAAGCTCAAAAGCCAGGAGGCCAAACTCCTTACTGCTGGTCACTGCGTGCACATGCGCCCATCAGTTACGTGATGTATCAGTGACGTATGCCGTAAAGCAGTCAAATTTTGTAGTTCTTTTTGTGTAGGGGTTACTACCTGAAACCAGAAGTTGCATAGTGCCAGTGCAGGCAATACAGACGTTCTGGAGCAAAGACAAAAGTGGAATTGAACCTATTTCAAGTTGTTGTACCACCAAAATGACCTTGAAAATATAGTTTGAAGAAAGAAAAAGTCCGAAGTGTTGCTTTAAAGCCAGAAGTATAGCAATGACACCAGCGCATCACTAAGAAACTCCTGAAGGTGGTGTGTGGTGACTGTCCCTTTATTAACAGCCAAAATCGGTATAGATGGTAAAACATGGTCCCTGTTTCATCTACATACTTTTCAAGCTGCGGTTGATCTAAATTAATATAATTAATATACTGAAGTGTGTGGTGTCACATTCAGGAAAAAAATAAGAAGACAAACAAATGTACTTTATTTCTGGCAAAAAATAAAGCTGCACCTACAGTTTGTGTTTCAGTGTCCGTCTGTTCTCCGCATTTGATGTTACGAATAACAGCCTGTAGATGGCAGCACCGCGCCAACGTAACGTCTCATCAAGCTAACGCGAGAGGAAGACTTCACTCTGCGTAGGTGCAATGACTCGCCATCAACAACAACAGCAACAGTAGTAAGGGTGGGCGATACTGGGAGTTTTGGTATCGATCTGATACCAAGTAAATACAGGGCTAGTATCACTGATACCGATACTGATACCGATACTTTTACTTAAAATGTGTACAGAGCACGTAAAATTTAGGATCTTGATATATTAACCAATTAGAACAGATTGTGTGTGTACAGGGTTAGGGTTAGGGTTGGGGATATGGTTTGGGATGGGTTAGGGTTAGCGTTGGGGGTAGGGTTAGGGTCAGGGTTAGGGTTAGGGTTAGGGTTGGGTTAGGGTTAGGGTTAGGGACGGAGGGTCTAGGCTAACCGGCCGGGAAGGT
>JAPQRQ010036603.1:0-11367 GCA_037367365.1 Apogon talboti | reverse complement strand
AGAGAGAGAGAGAGAGAGAGAGAGAGAAGGAAAGAAAGACTGGGAAGGGGGGGGAATAGGGGTAGACACATGGATGCACAGCAAACGATGACAACCGAGCCGATGGGTTACACTTACAAAATATGTTGTCATGTTTTAGTGATTTTATTTTCCCTTACTCTGATTTTTTTTATTATCAGTAGATCTGAGAATAAACATTCGGAATAGGTAGACCAAATAGTAAATGAACAGAAGTAAAAGAAAATCATTTTTGACTGATTTCATGTGGTTTAGTTTATTTATATAGTCCTGATGCTCTTCATTTGCTTTACCTGAACCTTCAAAAAGTAGGGAACAAGTAGTTGAGGCTTTGGGGCTTTTGGGGGTAATTATGAAACCATCAAGTAGTAGGTACCTCCTGCATGCCAAGGTGAAGTAAGTGAGTATTTTAAGAAAACACTGGGCAGTTTTGAACTTTATTGGCAGCGACACATCTCACAATGTTGGGATGGGGACAATAAAAGACTGGTTCAAAGGAAGGAAAAGCAAACCACTGTGTTTTTAGTCACATTTTACACAGAGTCCCAATGGTCTGGGAGTTGTGGACGATATTCATGTGCTATAGACCAGTCTTTCTCAAATGGGGGTAGGTGTACCCAGAGTATGCGAAAAATACATTAAATAAGTCATTATGTACTGAATACAAAATAAATAATTAATGCTGAAATTGAGAGTCCGGTTTAGACCAGCCCTATATGTACAGTGCCATGAGATAACTTCTGTTATGATTTGGCGTTATATAAATAAAATTTGATTTGATTTGATGTGAAATATAAAACACAATAAATACATTCATACAATAAATTTAACACCCCTGACCTTATTTCCTCTCAATATTTTTCTTTTTTATAGTAAATATATGTTATTTTTAATATATTAAAGTTAAATATATGTTGTTTGTTTACAAAGCTTAGAAAATAAAAACAGACACCTTTGGCACAGGAACAAATTTTGCCTCAATTTTTCAATCGGGGTACTTAGATAAAAAAAAATAATAATTTTAGGGGGTACTCCACTGTAAAAAGTGTGAGAACCACTGCTAAAGACTTTATTCATGTGAATTATACCAATCTTTATGCCTCAGTGTGTTATTTTATTAGTATTGATTCCATATATTATCAGGAGTTTAGTTTGATCACACAATAAATACAATTATTTTAACATGAAATTAATGATCTATAGTGGAAACAATGCTGATTTTAATGTAATATTATGCTTTAATTGTGCAAATAATGGGATCCATCATTTGTTTCTGGTCTAATGATGCTAAATTATATCTAATTGTAAAGACAAGTGTACTATTGTTACCTTTTAACTGCCTATTTTTTTGTAAAACTGACATTAAGATCCATATTTATATGATGCAAAAACCTAAATGAGCCATTGATTTGTGTGTCAGAATCTGTTTTATTGACACGTAATTCATTTAACACAAAAAGGTGGTACAACCGTCCAAGCACGCATACACGATTCGAGAAAAACTGCAATAAGAAGGAAAGTTTTATCTTCATAATCCTATATGTAAGTGTCATTTATATATTTTTACATTTCAGTGTCTAGCTGCTACCATTAAAAAATAAACCTTTACAGTTTTAATGAGCAATTTGCGTCATGAGCAGAATCGGATTAAACAGAAACAGTGAAAAGTGGAATCACACCATGCAACGTGAACATTTCTTTAATAACTAATAAATAAATGTGTGTTGGGCCTGGATCGGAGATGTGTAACCCTATAACCCCATTTGTATCATATGTGCTACACCAGGTTCTGATCTTATCAACAAGATAAATAGCTTCCTTTTAAACCTGTTGCATGTGACCCGATACGTGTTTTCTGCTCCCTGGTGGATTATCATCTCACTGCAGCCAGTTAGAATTTTTCAATATGGCCACTATCGTCAAATCATCCACACATTTTTTTCAGGAGAGTCGGTAATTTTCAAACAGTTAGAACATTTATATTGGGTTTTTTTGTTTGTTTTTGTTTTAAATAAGTATTTCTTATACTGAAACAAGACAGTTACTTGATAACTGATTTTATAAAATACCAGTCCCTCCAGAAAAAATGCAATCACATAATTCAATGCATAATCAAGCAAAATATGCTGGGCTCACATGATTTCATAATCCCCACATTTTTCTGCATAAATTTAAAAAAAATATTGCATTGTAACTCGAAGGGGAATTGATGTAATATGCAACATCATGGGCTCGCACGTCCACAGAAGGTACACTAACCACAAACCCCACAAAAAATCCTGCAAGATGATGAAAAATGCATCTCATTTGCCGACAGACAGTAAATATGTGTAAAAGACAGAGCAGACCAGTACCTGATGTCCTACGGGAAAGCAGGTTTATACTATTTTACACCCCATCGAACATAAGGAGAAAATCGACGCTGGAGCCACTTTAACCTTTGAAAATGCTGCGGTGATAATAATGCTATATGAACATAAAGGCTCTAACAACCTTGAAACAGATGGATGGTTCTACCTCACTTTGGTGAAGCAGTTCTTTTAATTTTGACACTTGTGACTCAGGAATGTTAAAGCCATGCTTAGAAAATAAAGAAGAACTAAAACAGAACCAGCACTTTATGGGATATAGTGTATGTTTACTTCTTGTATGTTTGTTTATCATAGGATGTAATTAGATATTTTTCATTTAGTAGTAGCCAACTTAGAACAGGGTGTGGGACAAGAATCAGTTTTTTTTCAAATGTCCTGCATATTTTCGCAACTTCACGCATTTTTTTTTTTTTTTGTGAATTCCCACAATTTCACAGCATAAAATCACAGGAAAAAACGTGCATATTCCATCGCATAATCAAAGATTTTTGCCCACATTTCTCTGGAGGGACTGAAATATAGTTAAATTGTGTTAAAAATGTGTGTATCAGATTTGATATTACCGGTATATAAGGTAGTTTATAAAAATGCCCAGTGTATCAAATGTGATACACTGGCCACATTGTTTTGTTTGGATTCTGTTAAAAGGTCTAATAAACATCTCAAGTCAAAAACATTAGAATATTGTGGCTAGTTTTTAATGGGTCAGGTTGTACAGGGTTAAGGCTCATATTATGTATTAAATCAAGTATTACAGTAGAATATACAGCTTTGATGCCAAATAATTAGCTTCTTTCGATACAGTTTAAATCTGCATTATTGAATACATCTGTTCAAAGATACTGCTGTGACATATTCCCACGTTTGAACCCCATTAGTGGTTTATATTTCCTGCTTATTAAATCTAAACAGCAAGAAAACACTTGCGCTGACTAATGTTTTAGTGATGAATCTCTGCAGCTGTGGCTCAGATAAATTAACCCTGTGTGTTCTCCAAAGCATCATTTTAAAGGTAACAGTCTCTGTGCAGGGTCATTACAGGGTAAAGTTTTATACAGACATTAGGGAAAAGTGACAGAAAAGAGTGAATATGTTTTATATTTATGTGAGCTCTGATGTCGAATGGAAAAAGAAACAACTCGGAGCATGTTTGTTTTTTTTCCCCGCTGGGTCCAGGGAACAGGAAGCAAGTGCTCATGGGAAATGAAACTTAAACAACAAATGATGGATTGCTATTTGTGGGTCACACACTGTGCCTGTTATTATTAAACCCATAAAGACCCAGTGTTACTTTCACTTTCACAAATGACGTTTTCTCTATTTTGAACCTTTCTTCAGTGATTTATTAACATTTTGCTCTGTATTTTGTAGTCTTAAGTGATAAACAGGTATCTTCCTATATTTAATTTATTGATCATGTAGATGTTCATAAAAGGTCAGATTCAAGTTGAGGAAGAACTGAAGAAATAGTGACTTTTTCAGTCAAATCTATCGTTAAATGAACATAAAAAGAAACATCAACCTCTGTTCATGTCACTTATTTTGTTAATATTTTATTAATTTTGTTCATTTTTATTCATTTTACTTTACATTTTACTTTATCTTATTTAGTTTTGTTCAATATATTGCTTATTTTGTTTTTTTGGGGGTTTTTTTTACATTGTGTTGTTTATTGTATTATATTTATTGTATTTGTTGATTTATTATTTCATTTTGTTCATTTTATTGATTACTATGGATGGTTTGTTCATTTTTTTGCTCATCTTGTTCTTTTTTTATTTAATTTTAGTCCATTTTTGTGCACATTTTTTCACATTTCTTATTATATTGTAAATATTCTATTAGTTTTGTTCATTTAATTTATTATTTAATATGTATAAGCCAAGTGTCTCCATCCACGTCACTGATCAAAAACTTTATTTAAACTTTTAGTATTTTTTCTTCCATTTCATCGAGTCTGTGGTTTGTTTTGTATTTTGTCTCTTTTTTTGTCTTTTTGTTCATTTTCTTGCTTAACTTATTCTTTTTTTTTTACTTCATTTCATCCATTTTTGGCTTGTTTTTGTATATTATTCATTTTGTAAATTTCTCCTTCTTTTTTTCCCTTCTTTTTCTACATTTAATCCATTTTCATTGATCCAACTCTATGGGTTTTACTGGTGAATCAATGTTGGAGAAGATGACAGTGGTTTCCACAATAACTACGGAGCCCCTGAACATCCAAATGGGTGATATCTGATGACCATATCTGATGAAAAGATGAATGACAGCATTTTACACCAATTATTTACATGGATTGATAGGATTAGTGGATCAACAATGCTTTAACTTTTTCTATCAGTAGATGATTCCGTTTGCCAGTGGATGTTTAGGTCTTTATGCATCTAAACTCAGAGTGGTATTAATCTGAATGAGCTCAGGCTTGTGAGGTTTTACCCTTGAAGTCTCTTTTAATGTCACTTCATATTGAACCGTATTATCTAAGTGTCAGAATATGAGGCTGATATATGTGATAAACACAAGAAGGAAATGAAATGTACAGATTTGACAAGAATATTTGAGTTTTTCTCTTTCAGATCGTTGTCGTTATGAAAATGGAACACGTCCCATTGAATCTTCAGCAACAGGATGCACTTCAACGTAAAGATCTTCAGAGCCAGTCATGATGTCATCCATCACACGCCTACATGTGTCCATACGTGTCCACACGTTTCCACAGCTGTCAGCCATTTTCTCAGAAACTACTCACTTCCACTTCTATCATTTCAAACAGAAAAGCTTTTAGAACCAGAGCTGTAGGACTTGACTGTGAACTTCCTGTTTCCTCAAACAGCTGATCCAACCATCTGCATATTTCCATTCATCATGGAAAACAAAAGATCTCCAATTCACAGCAACTTTGTCCATTCTGTTCTAAATTTGACACCCACCCTGAACACATTACATGTCAATATCAAGCCTGTTGCCATGGCAATGCAGTGGTAATACTACTTATAATAATTATAATAATACTCTATCTAATCAGCCCCAGATTTTGCATCCTGAATTACAAACCCAGCCTCCATACATTCACGTGTCAATGTCACAGCTGTTACCATGGCAATAGAGTGAATTTTGACATGAAACAGGAAGTGGTAATACTATTACTACTACTACAATTACTACCACTACTACTGCTAATAATAATAATACTCTGTCCAATCAGCCCCAGATTTTGCATCCTGAATTACAAACCCAGCCTCCACACATTCACGTGTCAATATCACACCTGTTATGTGTCAAGCGCTGCACATTTCAATGACTTGCCATGAAACAGGAAGTCATCATAACTACATTTTACTTTGTCCGATCATTCCCAGATTCTTTTTTTTTTTTTTTTTTGCAGAATTCCAGAGCTGATCTGAACACACCTATACATCCGTATTAAGTCTTAAGTTACTCAATACTGCTTCAGTCTTGACTTTAAACACATAGCTGGGGAAAAACTGAATGAAGACAATTTGGAACCACTAAGTGTGCAGCCTGGTCTGAATGTATTGGGTTTATGTTAACTTTTATTTTATATGGGTGTTTGCAGGTTTAATGACATCTGGCTCAAGAGCAGCACATTTATTATTGGTTGAATCCTGATGAAAGAACACACTTAAATTAGGACCTTTGCGTATAAAGCCATGAGAGTTGGAATCCAGAGCGGACGTGATCTAGGTCTTAAACTGAGCATGAAACAGTGGAAACCTTTTAACTGACATCCAGAACCATGTTCCTTCAGCTGCTCAACAGAACGATGATGTAGATGAGGAGTAGACAGATGAGGATGAGCGTGAAGTTGACAAATAGCTCCTGCAGGTTCCTCTTGGCCTGAGGGTTGACCTCGATCTGAGACGCCCGGCGGATGGCCGACTTGGTCATGTGTTGAACGCGCTCCATGGAGACAGTGCTTCTGGAGGAGGAGACCAGGTTCAGGAGGAGGAACAGGTGTTTGAGGCAGCCTGACCCGGACTGGACCAGTTCAGACTGGGTCGATGTGGATTTTTAGTCCAGATTAGACAACACCAACAGTCCTCTGGTTCTTCTTCTGAAAAATAACAGGACATTAGTTAAAACCACATAGAAAAACAATGTTTTAGTTCCCCATCCTGCTGGATGGATGGATGGACAGACGGATGGATGGATGGTGATGGGCCTTCATCAAGGCTACAGGACGTAGATGAAACTAGTTAAGCGGGTAAACAACTGCTCCTGTCTGATAAATGAATCATTTTTTACATGACACATTGTCGCGGCGCTGTCACTCCAAGTAATTGTCCAATAAAAGCAGGTTCTCAGACATGATGATTGAATTTATCGGCTCATCTGCAGACCTCCATCATCTGACGTAGGTCTGGATCAACCATGACCTTTAGTGGACTTCTCGCCACCAGGACGGCAGCTTTGCCAAGTCTTGTCCTATTTTTATCTGAGTTCCATGTACTCAGAGCTACTGAGGCTGTGAGTTCTCATGTCAAGATGCCACTTTAACCCTTTATCAAGCAAGTGACTATTTTTGATCATTTCCTCCAGCATTAAATATGGGTCCAATTCCGTGCCTCATGTTGGTTTTTATAAAACTATACAGTGATTCAGGCAGATTTTATAAACATGTTGAAGCTGTAAATAGTGAATATGAGTGATTTTTGTCAGTTTATGACCTTATAACAGTTGTTTTATTACATGTAGTAATGTACATGTAGATGACGATGTCCAATAACACACTGAGGTTGGAATGTTGAATTTCAGAGTATTTCAATGAGTGACCTACAAAGAGCTAATGTCCGGCCCATGGTCGTCTGACCGGCCAGGTCTTCACACTTCTCTTTGAACTCTGACACTTTTTCCAGACTCTGCTCTATCTTTGTCTTGATAGAAGTGGCGAAGATGACTGGACGTTCTCTTGAATGTGTCACGTTCTCTTTGACAAGTGAGAACACAGAGCAGATATATAAACATGTAAATACTGTATTAAAAAAAGTCTTCATCCTCGAACCACTGTGCTTCAACCAATAAGAAACTGTACATGATATTGGTATCAAACGTCACACACTAACTCTTTATGCTGGACCACACTGTTTTTGTATCGGTGGTGTAATTGTTGATTCTATCGTGAGGGAATGGTAGCCATTTGAAAATGGTCCTATTTATTTTGGATGGCCCAATCTGGCCAGTTTTTCACAATTTCCATGCATTGGAACTTTAACACAAGTCACAGTACGTCCTCTGAGACCAGGCTGCACACTTTCAGAATAGTATGTTTGGGTCTATTTCCAAAGCTCTGGGTCGCATTTTTTTTCCAAAGCAATAATAATAATAATAATAATAATAATAATAATAATAATAATAATCAATACGAGGAACAACAGTACCTTGTGCCTTCCATTATATGCAAGCACATGGTAATAACGTCATCTACATTTTCACTGACTCCAGTACTTATGTGTGTTTTCTTCTTACTCTTGTTTTCTCCTTTACATGGTATCCATCTTTTACGTCTCCTCTGATGTTTGCATCTTTTACATAATTTTTGCCACATTTAGATGTCTTATGTCATTTTTACATGGTTTTTATCCTCTGCATCTTTTATATCATTTTCGTCTTGTCTTTTTTTTTTTTTAAATGATTTTTGTTTTATGTGGTTTATGTGTTTTTACTTCATCTTGTCATGTTTTTCATCTTTCTACATCTGTCTTCTACATCATTTCCATCCTGCTTTGTCTTTCATAGTTTTTTGGTCATTTTTCTTTTCCTGCCTTTTTTTTTTGGTTCCTTTTTTTTCATCTTACAATGCTTTTGTTGTGTCACATCTTCAGTGGTTTTGTCATTGTCATGTTTTCTGTTGTTTCCATCATATCCATCTTCTGTGTCTTTTAAGATCATTTCGATCTTGTATTTTTTTTCATTTTTTTGTCAGAATTCATACAGTTCTTATCTTTTTCATCTTTTACATTGTTTATGATATTACGTCATATAATTTTTCATGGTTTTTGTCATGTGCGTTTTACATTTCCTTCTGTTGTTTGTGTCTTGTTTCCATTTTTTTTATCTAATTTTATGTGGTTTTCATCTTTATCCTTGTTTGTCTAGTTGCATCTTTTACTGGTTTTCATCTGAATATTTTACATCTATCCATCTTTTAAATCACCATCATGGCTTTCTTGTAGTTTCCGTCTTTAATGTTTTTTGTCGTTTTTGTCTTTCTCATGTTTTCTGTTCCATCGTTCCATCTTGTTGCATCTTTTTTTTGTTATATTTATCTTAAGGTTATGGTTGTTTTATTTTACCAGATTTTCATTTTCCCATCTTGTCTATTGTTTCGATCTTGTTATGTCTTTTATTTTATTTTTGACTTGTTTCTATCTTTATTGTTATTTTGTTTCTTGTCTTGTTGCTTTTTTTATGCATTTTTTGGTCTTTTGGGGTCTTTTACATCATATCCATCTTGTTGCGTCTTTAATGTTATTTCCATCTCATTGTCTCGACTGACTGCCGTCTCTTCTTTACATAAAGTGCATGATCACATTCAAAATACACTCTTCTTCTGTTTTATGACAACTATTTCACTTAAGCATGATTGTTGTGTAGTTTATTCTGCATCTAGTGACTCTTTTTAGGTTCTGAACCTAAATCCAGGAAAGGCAGAATTACATAATTATATTTAACACATTCACACTCTGAATGTCAACATATTTGGCCAATCAGATGCTGTCATGCCCACCCCCTACCCAGTGGGGATGGTAGGTGATGACGTAACCATGTTTTCCTGGTTCTGGGTCCAAACAAATCTGAGACGTGCAACCTACAATACACATGGATGAGCGAGTGACTTTTTGTACCATCACAAACTGCTTTTCTGATGTGTCTGAGTGGATGAATAAGGGTTTGAACTCTGGTGTCGAAATGTGTTAGTTCTGTAGTCGTTAACAGCTGCGTCTGTTTTTAATCATGATTTGTCTTTAGTTCTTGAAGACCGCTGTGCACGGACGTAAATTATGACTTCATTTACCTTCCACTGAACCGGACAGAACAGATAAAGGACTGATAAACTAAATATGAAGGATGAAGATATGGAAACACCTCATTAAAGCCTTATTGTATATCATGTGGATACAGAAAGATCCACACTAATTAGCTAAGATGCTAACATTCGCTAGCCCCAAACTTCCTTATTTCCTCAGATGTCCCTGAGTCCATAAACACATCCATTTTTTGTTCTACCACTTCACGTGTGATAATACAGCGTAGAGGGAGAGGATGGAGCTGATAAGTAAAGTTACACATATCAAACAAATAAGAAAGTAAGGAAGTTGGTGCTAGCAGATATTAGCATCTTAGCTAATTAATGGCTCATCCTTTTGCATTGTAGGTTGCACGTCTCAGATTTGTTTGGATCCGGATAATGATGCGTAAAATAAACCCTACCGGAGCTCTACCGGTAATCAGATTTTTCTTAGCCACTAAAATAAATGCTTCTCTCATATACATCCTTGGGTTTCCTGTGGAAATCTGTTTTGTTTTGTGTAACAGTAGTGTTTGTTTGTGCCGATATATCACAGAATGTCTACTGTGAAATATAAACTTCCATTCACTGCTATTCTCTCTGTTCTATATCCTACATTTGGATTGATGCCTTCATGGAAAATACTCCTGGGATCATCTGGTGGTAAATTTCATCTTATCCTGCAGTAAAAACAAATCCCTGCATTATAAATGGCTGTATTCCATGTTGTTTTTAACACTAAATCTGCACTTGCTTTGTTTGGTTTCTCCAACAGAACTCCAGCAATCATTACAACAGTTTCATGCCTTTTATGTCCTTTTCAACACGTCTATTTTTAACTTTTTATTTTGATTCCTCTCCTCGTAATCTGTCTTGTTATTACTTGACATGTTAACACGTTCACACAACACATGTCCACAGCTCCCTATATGTGACCAGGAGATTAGCAGTGAGACCGACAGAGCCGTTCCATAAACTCCAGCTACAGGAAAACCTACTGAATACACTAATGTCACACCTGAAATCAGCTCTAAAGGCTGAGAGCTTCCAGATATGTGATAGTTACTGTGTTTCTGTCTCATTCTGGCCTCTGTGCATTTATAGAATATCAGATTCATTTGATGTTTTTGTGACATATAGTTGTTATTAGTGTAGGTTTTCTATACTCAAGTCATTTACTGACTTGATCAGGACAGTAAAATACCAACTCTGTGTTGTGTTTCTGCGTCTCTTCTGAAGATATAATTTCTTAACCGTTTATCAGGAGAGTGACTATTTTTGGTCACTTCCACACACATTACAAGACAGTGACAGTAACAGTTCCAGTATCTGTGTCTACTCTTATGTTTAATCCAATAACATAATACCATTTTGTCAATAATACAATCATTCATTAAGGATACAGACTGTGCAGCTCTACCTCTCCTTCATTATGACTGGAAGTTTTTAGTTGTAAAAAGTCTTTATTTAGAATAATGTTAGATATGGAAATTAATAATTTCTGGAGTGGAGGAATATTATATAATTCATTACATATTTGGTTTATTAGATGATGAATGAATATGATGACTATGCCATTGCCTATGTGTATTTTTGATGAGAAAACTTCACAAAAAAAAATAAAAATTATATATATTTCCAAGAAATTTAATGTTTTTTATGTACTATTATATTTTCAGCTGCAGTTTTTACACTTTCCAAGATTTTCTTTTTCAATGTGAGGTAAATAATGTAATAACCG
The DNA here is from genome assembly GCA_037367365.1 of Apogon talboti. Classification (NCBI taxonomy): domain Eukaryota; kingdom Metazoa; phylum Chordata; class Actinopteri; order Kurtiformes; family Apogonidae; genus Apogon; species Apogon talboti. The sequence goes on along the minus strand of JAPQRQ010036603.1, from coordinate 206 downwards.
GCCAAGAACAGAACAACTTGTGTTACCGGAAGGTATTAACCCTTTATTGGGCAAGTGACTATATTTGGTCATTTCCACACACATTCCAAGACAGTGACAGTAACAGTTCCAGTGAGGACAGTGAGTCACCAATCTCAGGTCCAATGGGGTCTACAGGGTCTGTAAGGTCCACCTCTGCATGAACAGTGAGTGTACCTGCTTTGTTA
>JAPQRQ010036602.1:0-11378 GCA_037367365.1 Apogon talboti | reverse complement strand
ATAGCGCCAAATCATAACAGAAGTTATCTCATGATACTTTACATATAGAGCTGGTCTAAACCAGACTCTCAAGCCAAGCAATGATTTTATTACTGAACACAGTCTGGATTTTATGTTTTTAACAGAAACCTGGTTAGATCAGAATAACAGTGCAGCTGTTCTTATTGAGTATACTTCTCATAACTTCATGTTTTTAAGTGAGGCCAGAGTACATAAGATAGGTGGAGGATTAGCAGTTCTGTTTAAATACTCTCTCCACAGTAAAAAAAAAACCTCTGTTTTGGGGCATTTAACTCTTTTCCTCAGGTCATGTTACTGAATATTTACAGGCCATCCAAATACAGTGCAGACTTTTTTGATGATTTTAACCCTTTCATGCATAGTGGTCACTACAGTGTACAGCTATTCTACAGTTGTTCTGTTGTATATTCATGGGTTTTGTTGTTTTGTTTTAGTTGCATATCACCCAACAAATGTTATTAGACTAATTAACCGTTATCTTAAACAAAAAGGTTTTTTTTTATATTATCTCCATGGAGTGAGTAATAACAAGTATTAGAGTGTAATAAAATGTGAGAAAACATCAGATTAGCTGCATTAAAAATGGTTTTATTGCATTTTTCACACGGTATATCACTTTCTAATATTGCGTTTTAACTACATGTTTCTTTGCTTAAAAAATTTAACACATGGTGTCCAGCTGAGTTGACATTTTTGTAACTCCATGAAAAATAGGTTCATTAAAAAAATTCAATTGCATTGTTTTTTTCTTGCCTAAAGAGGAATAAAAACACTCATGAAAAAAATCTTGACTAAGGGTTTCATAATTCATACATGAAAGGGTTAATGAACTGATGTCTCTGATCTGTATTGATTATGGTTGTTTAATAATTGTTGGTGACTTCATTTTGATAACCCCCAGGACAAAGGAACAAAAGAACTGTGTCACACTCTGGAAAATTTTGGACTGACTCAACACGTAACACAGTCTACATCTATGTACTATAAAACAAACACATTTTGGACTTGGTAATCTCAAAGGGTTTAAACATTTCCAGGGTAGTTGTGACTGGTGTTACCATGTAACATGCCTGTGTTTTCTTTGAGAACTCTATTTCCATGCACACAACTAGCCAAAGAAAAATAACTGAGAGGTTTATCACAGAAGACACAAGTGAAACTTTTAATCAGGTTTTCTCCTCCATGTCTCCGCTGTCCTGTGACTCAGTAGATGAGCTGACAAATCAATTCAACTCCAGGATTTCAAATATAATTGATTCCATTGCTCCCACTAAAGTGAAGGTTATCTCCAGTAAGAAAAAATCACCATGGACAAAAGACACGCTGGTCAGGAGTGAAAAAAGAGAGTGTCGTAATGCTGAATGAAGATGGAGAAAAACAAACCTGCAGGTCCATTATAACATCTACAAGGAGAGACTTTATAATTACAATTTAAAACTGAAGAAAACACGGCAGTCTTTTTCTGACGTCAACGCTAAAAACAAGAATAATACACATGCATTATTTGCCACAGTTGACAGATTAACAAACCCCCCTGTAGCCACAGTCCCTGAACTTCAGTCCACCAGAGCCTGCAATGAATTTTCCACCTTCGTTAGAGAGAAAATCCAGACAATAAGACAATCAGTCAGTACATCAACTTTAAATCCAGGTTTTGTGCTGTGTCCAGTTAAAACTAATTCAGGCAGCATAACGCAGTTTCACATTATAAACCACAAAAAACCTGGAGGATATCATACAACAACTGAATTCCTCCTCCTGTTGTCTAGATATTTTGCCAACAACCTTTTTCAGTTTTAGAAGTTATGGCATCTGATTTGGTCCACATCGTAAACTCGTCTCTTTTATCAGGCATATTCCCTCAGGCATTAAAAACAGCAGTCATCAAACCTCTGCTGAAAAAGAACAATTTGGACAAAACCATAATGTAAAATTACAGGCCTATATCAAATCTGCCATTTTTAAGCAAAGTTATTGAAAAAGCTGTCTTTGAACAGTTAAATAACTTTTTAACTGTAAACAACTGCTTGGATATTTTCCAGTCAGGTTTCAGAGCTCACCACAGCACTGAGACTGTTCTGGTCATAGTGTTTAATGACATGCGCTTAAACTCAGACTGTGGCAGAACCTCTGCTCTAATATTGTTGGATCTCAGTGCTGCGTTTCACACTGTTGACCACAGTAAATCACTGGACTGACTAGAAAACTGGGTGGGACTCTCTGGTACAGCACTAGACTGGTTTGCTTCTTATCTGAAAGATAGGGACTATTTCGTGTCAAAAGGTAATTTTAAATCTGAACAGAGAAAAATAACGTGTGGAGTTCCCCAAGGCTACATCCTGGGACCTCTTTTATTTAATATCTACATGCTGCCACTGACTCAGATCATAAGACACAATAAAATAAGCTATCATAATTACACCAATGACACACAGATCTATATCTCAGTGTCATCAGGTGATGGTCCCATACAGGTCCTGGATGTGCCACAGTTTCCTTCAGCTAAACATGGACAAAACAGAGGTAGTTGTTTTTGGACCAAAAGAGCAATCAAAAGTCAGCACAGAGCTCCAATTATTACAACTAAAAACCAGCTCTCAGGCCAGAAATCTGGGTGTAGTCATGGACTCAGATCTGAACTTTCAAATCCACATTAAGACCATTACAAAGACAGCTTACTACTACCTGAAGAACATCTCTAGGATTAAAGAACCTATGTCTCAGCAGGACCTGGAAAAACTGGTTCATGCATTTATCTTCAGTTGATTTGATTACTCCAAGTGTCTTTACAGGTCTGACTAAAAAGTCTATCGAACAACTGCAGCTGATTCAAAATGCTGCTGCTTGAGTCCTCACGAGAACCAAAAAAGTCGACCACATCACACAGTTCTGAGGTCCTTACACTGGCTTCCTGTCTCTCAGCAGATAGACTTTAAAATACTTGTGTTCATTTATAAAGCTCTGAATGGTTCAGGGCCCAAATACATCAGTGACTTCCTTTTACCTTATGAACCATCCAGACCACTCAGGTCATCTGGCAAAGGTCTCCTGTCTGTCCCCAGAGTCAGAACCAAACAGGGAGAAGCAGCTTTTAGTGCAGAAAACTGCAGATCTGTTGAAACTCTGTTCTTTTAAATTTAAAGTTAAAGACTCATTTGTTTACAGTTGCCTTTGATTAGAGTACCTGCACTGCAACTCACAATTTTAATTGTTTTGATTGATTTTCTCAATTTTAGTCAAGACTGTTTAATGTTTTATTCTTTACTATTTTATGCCTTTGAAAAGCACTTTGAATTGCCTTGTGTATAAATGGTGCTATATAAATAAATTTGCCGTGCATGTGATTTGAGCTTTTTGAACTCTTCCTCTCTAGCTCCTAGTTAGGTTCACAGCACCCCTGCTCAGAAAGTTAGCTTGTTTGGTGAAAGTGCTTTTAGCTATTGTCCTCTCTTGTTTCAGCTGCTTCAATGACTTTCCAAGAACTTCCTTCCATCATTGTTGTCAGGCAGTCTTTTCCTATGCGTCGACAGCTCTTCAGTCTTAACTGCCACGCTGGTTATCAACTGTGTATGTTTTCTCAGTTCTATGCCCAAATTTGAAAAAAGGCTCGTCCAGCTCTGAAGGATGCACAGGGACAACTCAATTCATATTTAGTTCTTGTTTATTGATAATTTGGTGTTTTTCAGGTAGATTTCAGTTCATTCATTTGAATAGGTTGGATAGGATGAATAGGTTGAACAGTCTGAACAGGATGAATAGGTTGATAACCTTAGAGTTAAACACAAACACAAATGAATTATTTTAAGTATTTAAGGCCATTCATTCTTAATATACATTTCTTTAAATAAAGCAAACATTTTCAATAAACATCTCAGTCGAGCAATCAGTTAAATTCAAAATCGGCAAATGTTGTTGAACATTTAAGCTGTTTTCAAAATACAGAGTTCATGAAACATACAAATAAAGTTACTATTGAATTCAGTTGGTGCTAATTTAGCAGTCTATATTTCCTTATAAGATTAGTTAAACACAAAAGTTATCAAATGAACATGGCCCCTTACAATTAGTGCACACAATTTTAACTTAAATAATTCTCATAATTTCCATGGTCATTCTCTTTTAAATAGCAGTTCTTACTAATTGTGTCTTCAGGAACAGATCAAGAAGCCGAGTCATGTCTTTTTTTGACTCTGTGTAGTGCTGTGAGCAGCTTGGCAGCTAACTCCAAACTTTTCCTCCCATTCTTTCTCAGCAGATGTACAGGTTTAATAATCACTCTGCAGGAAGTGCAGGGTGAGTGTTTGGGCTCATCAGTGCATGCATATGTGCCCCCTGTGGGTTTAGAGGGCAGGGTTGTTTCCATGTTTGTTGGTGTTTGAATGTTTTGTAGTGCTCTCAGTCTTGACGCAACAGTGGTGCTGTTTATGTGTCATATTACAACAAATATGATGGTACCAGACAAAGAATGGATTTGTAAATTAATATGTACTAATGTAAGCGTCTGTGGATGTGTAGTGATGGCCAATTGATGAGAAAGTACAGGGTACAGTAGTGAGTGAGGGATTTTCTACCTTCATATAATGAAATTCAGAGCTACATAGTAGACAGCGTCCACAGGTGTCCAGAGCTGACAGAGGCATTCATATACTCAATGTCACCATAGTCATTAAGAGCCATGAAGGTCACAGAAACCAGTTGTTTCTTGGATTAAAATCAAAAACAGGATTTATTTAGGAAAAAAGAACCCCAGTTTTAACTTCAGCATCTTCAGCAGGTTGTCAGTGTGGGGTTTAGAAGTTAAATCTTCATCAACTACTATGCTAAGATATTTATATGATGTTACATAATTGATGGGTAACCACTGTGTGGTGTTGATCATGGATGTAATTTGGGGGGGCACAAGGGACATGTCCCCTGCACTTTTTCAAAAGGCTGTTTTGGTTCCCTGCAGTTTTTACCGTCTAAAAACAATGTTACGCTATGGACACGTTGCCACGTGATGTCACGCGCACATGAGTTTTTTGCTCCGTCTCCAATTGGAGGGCAAAAAGACTCTGCTCCTCTGGCATCCTGCATTGGTTTTAGCTGTGAAGTTGTCAAAAGACCACGCTAAATTTAAATACAGCCGTGACATATTAACAATTGAAAAATCTATCAATATGGTTAATACTTATAGCGCTGTAGGATGCCCTAACAGACCAAAGAAGGACAGTAATGTAAAATTTCACAGGGATACCCTAAAACAAATGACACCGAATGAGGAATGACAGTAGTCGTCTGGTACGTGTACGTTAAAGAACAAATGATGGTAGTTATTCTGGTAGGTAAAATAACCTCTCCCTCCAGTTTGTACTTCTGTCATTTGGGTTACAAATGTGTACAAAATTTTGATCAAATTTAAGGGCAGGGTTGGGATGTGTTCTTCACTCCAACTTCATTGTCATTCTGCTTTATTCCAGCGTCATTTCACCTCAAATAACTGTCATTCAGTTTAGGGATCAAACTGAAAGTTAGAAATTTGAATTAGAGGGGGTTTTTGGGGGGCAGTGGCTAAGAGTAGAGGACTGCAACCTGAACCGAGCCCGGCGGGACCCGATGGGTCAGGCCGGATTCGGTCAAAAATTTAGGAGTGCTTTTCGGGTTCAGTCGGGTCATCTGTATGTGTGTGTTGTACAAGTTGTTATTTAATAAAGGTAATGTTCACATACCACAAATGTGTAAACAAGTGAATTTAATGACAATCTATATATGGAAACAACTGGATTTAACTGATCAGGTTCAGGTTGGGTTCAGACAGAAATATGCGGCCCGTGCAGGGCTCTAGCTGGGAAGGGGAAGTGGGAAGATGTAGGATTTGTGTCGTTGGGTGTACACATTTGTAAACCGAATGATAGAAGTATAAACTGGAGGGAGAGGTTATTTTACCTACCAGAATGACTACTGTCATTCATCATTCAGTGTCATCCATTTTAAGGTATCCCAATTACGCAGGTTTCCAGCTGATGAAAAACGGCCAAACAGCCATGAGGAGAATGTGAACACACGGTGGTCATGCGTTCATTGCAGTGGTACATTATCTGTCCCACATGTCCTAACACAAAGAAGTTTTGTCCATCTAGTGACTTCAATTCCTTTCATTGCCTCTGCTGTGTAAAACCCTGGCGTTTTTGATGAAGTAGTTATAGCTGTCCCCATACTGAACTGGAGGACATTTCTGCGGACTGTTAACCCACAGTTCATCAGCTATTTGAAATGGGTCTGGAATCTTTTCGCTAAATACAGTTAGCTTTGCGTTGTACCTTTCGCGATCATCAGCACAAAGGTGATCTAAACGAGTCATACGTATCTCTTTGATTCTGCCTTTTTGAGCAGATGTTTCTTAAACGACAACGGCAGTGGTTGCTTAGCTATGTTTTGTTATTAGCGGGAGTGGTGCTTTTGCCCTCCAGTGTACTGTACATGTGCAGGATTACCAGACGTAAACAATTACATTCAATGTGTCCATAGTAAACAGACACACATCAAGCACTAGGACCAAGTGGAAAATGGTTGCTCAAGCTGAAGCCTGTTTCCTTTAGTTTAGTCTGCCCACAAGCTCCTCGATTGGCTCTACCGTTTCTTGTGTGATTGGCCATTGGTTTGATAGTTTGACAATTGGCCTCTGTGCCAATCTGCCACTTTAAGTTGTTGTTAACATGTTGGCCATTTGTTCTGCTTGGGTCACGTCAGCTAGACGGACTGTGGTATCAGAGGTTTCATTTTCATTCACGTTTGAATCGGTGTCCATGTACCGCACATGATGTGCAAACGTGTGTGTGTGTGTGTGTGTGTGTTTGGTAATTAGGTGCAGTCTGGATCTCAAAAAAAAGAAAAGTCAACATAAGAGACTTCTTTAGAAATCAAAGTGTAAGTTACTCAAAGGAATGCATTGCACCCCTCCTGCAACACCTTCACTGGCTCCCCATAAAGCAACGTAGCCACTTCAAGATTCTCCTCATAAGTGTCTTTGAGTTTTATTTTAAATGCTGATAAATAAAATGTATTATTATTGTTATTATTGTTTTTATAACTGTAGAGCCTCAACAATGCAGAGATTTAAAAAAGTTCATATTTAATGCCAGAGATACACTTTTGATTATTTTTATTTATTATTTTCATGTATTATTTGTGTCGAAAGGCAGCAACTGTTTAAAAAACACCAACAATGAAAGTTTTATGGAAAAATGATAAAATCTCGGATTACAAATATGATTTTTTTTACATTCATACTCATGACAATTGTGAAACTGAGTTTTTTCCTCAGACTATAACCGTACCATCAAAATCAATTATTGTTGCACCCCAAATTGTCCAACTGTTCACGTCATGCATCATTATAGTTTTGTCAGTTGAAAGATAGTAGAGATGGAGAAGAGGCTGGAGGCTGACAGGTGAGGTTGAAAGAATAAACATACAGTATATTAGTCATGAGATTGAGCACTGTGAGAAATGTTAGGATGATGATAATCTGTATAAAAATGGTTCACCCATGTAGCTTTGAAATCAGTACTGATTTCTGTATTAAAAGGTCTGTGTAAATGGCTTCACAACTGCATAAAGCAGAAACACCTGAACAAGTGGCAGTTTGTCACATACACCAAGAAAGGGTTGATGCCTTGGACAGTAAAAAATACTACCCAGAATTTATCTCTGCCAATGATCAAAGACAACTTGTATTTGGGAGCTTTGGATGAGTTGATTATGTTCACCCCTCCTGTCATATTCCCAGGTCAGTTTGACTCGTCCACCACTGGGTAGTGCTATAGGACAAAAGTGATATTATTGTAAATTCTAGTACTTATTTGTACTCAAAAATTAGGTATATTTATGTAAATTAGGTCTGTTTCCATATATTCCAAAAATAAGTGTAAAAGTGGTGGTAGTGAGTTGGAGTGAATTTGACTAATAAGATGAAACAGAATTGGGTTGATAATTTTTTGCTACATGCTTTACAACCAGTCAAACCACAAAGGCAACAGTAAACTTAAATGTAACAATAGGAAACTAGAAGAACTATTAGAAAACACAGTGAACTGAAAGAGTTTGCATTCTATTAAAAAGTCTGTAGGGTAGATATCAGCCCCCCCAACACATAAATACACACACACACACCCACACACACACACACACACACACACAAACACCAGTGCTCAAGCCACATGCACATGTGTCTGGATGTAGCCACAGTAGCCTGTGGGTATAGCTGCAGTAGCCTGTGGGCAGTAGCCTCTGTGCGTAGCTGCACTATCCTCTGAATATAGCTGCAGTAGCCTCTGGGCGTAGCCACTATAGCCTTTGGGTGTAGCCACAGTAGTGTCAGGGTGTAGCTGCAGTAGCTTGTGGGTGTAACTGCAGTAGCCTCTGGGTGTAGCCTCAGGTGCCTCTGGATGTAGCTGCAGTAGCCTCTGGGTGTAGCCGCTGTAGTGTCTGGGTGTAGCTGCAGTAGCCTTGGATATAGCCACTGTGGTCTGTGAGTGTAGCCGCAGTAGTCTCTGGATGCAACCACAGTATCCTGCGGGTGTTGCCACACATGCACCCCCATGTAAACACACCTTATGTGACTCACATTGGCCCTGGGTACTTTCCTCACTGATGAAATCCTGAAGAGCACTATGATGAAACAAAAAGGAACACCTGATACAGACCAGACCAAAATCATGTCATTGCTGAAAGGGAAGGAGACATTTTTTCAGATAGAAACATATTCATGAACATTGTACAAAGACTCTCATCTGGCCATGATATTTCAAAAGTAGAATGAAGCACAGGAGATGTTTGGAAAGAACAGTGATATTAGTGGAAAGAAAAGTAAGATCCCACTGCAACTAAAGCTGTGTGTCTGTGTGTGTGTGTGTGTGTGTGTGTGTGTGTGGGTGTGTGCGTGTGTGTGTGTGTGTGTGTGTGTGTGTGTGTGTGTGTGGGGGGGGGTGCTGTTTGATGCTGGTTTAAGGACAAAAGCAAGTCAAGGGCTAGACTCCAACTCACAATATTGTAAAGTCCCTTCCCTCCCTGCTCTGAATAATTACTGTCCATTTGGATGATTACCTGTAATTACTTGTTAGCTGTCAGTGTTAGACAGAAATTCAGCTCTGGAGATGCAAGGAGGAGGACAGACAGGACGTGGAGGTGGTGGAAGATAGAAAGGGAGGAAATGTTGCTCAAAGGGCAGAGGTGGTGAGAGTTAGGTTGGGAGAGGAGGAGTTAAAAATGGGAAATGATGGGGATTGAGTCGAGGATTTAGGAAAAAGAGAAGGAGGAGGTGTAGTGGAACAGGACAGGAAGCAGAGTGTTGACAAGTGTTTCTGTCATCCAGGGTCAAGCAGTTGTTCTCTGTTCTTTCAGCTGCCATCCATCATAAAGTGTAAGTGAATTAATGTGCCTTCATGTGCAGAGGTGATGTTGACCCTGACAGCGCTGGTAATTGCAGGATGACTGATCTGCTCTTTGGTGACAGTGATGCTGCCTCTTCTGCTGCTTATCATCAAGCTGCAATGTGGGGTTTTTTTTGGTACAGAAAGTACATTTTGGTGTCATATGCATGGTCTTTTAAAATAATATTCTATTCTAATAAGATGCAGACTGATAAAAGTTTGAGATTACACAAAAAACATTATATGCTTTGGATTTTTCTAGTTTATCGGTTATGTTTATTTTCCAGATACAGTATAGTAATTCTTTTGATAAAGCAAGTGAAGTCAAACTTAGGTGCATCAACATTTTAATTCACCTATTTTAATCTGCCAATTGCTTCCATGGGTCTGTTAATTACAACAGGAACTGATAATCAATCTACTGCAGTATCTAAGAACATTAGGACTCTACAAAGTATTTATCACCGCATTTCAAACACTCAACACAGCAAACTTTGGTTTATGGAATATACTACCTGGGAGCCAACTCATAGTTTTAGTGTAAATGAATGACCATCACATAGATTCCAGAGGTCAGTAAAAATAACTATTTGTTTTTGAGTTGATCTTGAACCCCTTTTTCTGAGTTAAAATTTTACTCCTCAGTGTTAAAGTTCTAATCTGATATAGAATATATGTAACACTGAAACAGAGTTGATTTTAATATTAACTCCATACCAGTGTTAGGAGGAGCACTTACAATATATTTAACAATTCTATATTATTTGTATATATATTTTTTTTAAAAATTAACAATGAAAAACAATCTGTTCTTCTGAAGTCCCTGTGGTAAGAAAATATGGATCAGATCCTCCTTCGATGGTCATCAGATGATCCTCAAGCATTTAACGTGACTCAAACACAATAGAAACATCACCTTATAAATAATTTGCTGAAAAATGTTCAGGTCACTGCAGTATTTTGAAAAAAAATTGTGGTATTCACAAACCTTTTGAAATTTCATCAGATGATCTGTTGCATGTGTAGTGCTGATTTTCTTGGGTGGCTTTCTTCTATTACGTTGTGAAATGACACATCCCTGTCCCACTGCAAACATAATAAATAAAACTAGTTATTTTAACCCTTAGGTCCTCCTCTGTACATTTTTGTGCATTTTTCTCTTTTTTTTTCATTTGTTGATCATTTTGGCTGTGTTGCAGCTTTTGGCATGAAATTTGGCTGAAACGTTTCTTTTATTTATATTTTTGAAAGCAAGTGTCTTTTACTCTTAGATGTGTTTTATTTTTCCATGATGCATTTTGTACCCCTCCTCCTGGAACTGTCACCTTATCATGGTGGAGGAGTTTGAGAGCCCTAATGACCCTAGGAGCTATGTTGTCTGGGGCATTTTGCTCCTGGTAGGGTCTCCCATGGCAGATTGGTCCTAGGCAAAGGGTCAGACAAAGAATGGTTCAGAAGACCCTGATGCAGAACAATAGCAAGATTCCGTGTACCTGGGCTGGAGGGTTACCGGGGCTCTGCCCTGGAGCCAGGCCTGGGGCCGGAGCCCGTGAGCGAGCGCCTGGTGGCCGGGCCTTTGTCCATGGGGTCCGGCCAGGCCCAGCCCAAACCGGATACATGGGCTCGTCGCCCTGTGGGCCCACCACCCGCAGGGGGAAGCAGAAGGGTCCGGTGCAGTGTGGATTGGGCAGCAGACCAAGGCAGGGGACTTGGCGGTCCGATCCTCGATTATGGAAACTGGTTATCAGAACATGAAATGTCATCTCTCTGGTGGGGAAGGAGTGGGAGCTTGTGGTGGAGGCTGAGCATTACCGGCTAGATATAGTCGGCCTCACCTCGACACATAGTGTTGGCTCTGGAACCCTAGTCTTTGAGAGGGGTTGGACTCTCGCCTTTGCTGGAGTTGTCCCGGGGGAGAGGCGGAGGGCAGGGGTGGGCTTTTTGATA